>JAQYXR010000181.1:0-159270 GCA_030545055.2 Neoaliturus tenellus
ATAGTCCAGCATGGGGACTATTGTTTTGGATAGTCCGGCATTGGGACTATCGTTTTGGATACTCCGGCATGGGGACTATTGTTTTGGATAGTCCGGCATGGGGACTATCGTTTTGGATAGTCCAACATAGGGACTATCGTTTTGGATAGTCCGGCATTGGGACTATCGTTTTGGATAGTCCGGCATTGGGACTATCGTTTTGGATAGTCCGGCCTTGGAACTATCGTTTTGGATAGTCCGGCATTAGGACTATCGTTTTGGATAGTCCGGCATGGGGACTATCGTTTTGGATAGTCCGGCATGGGGACTATCGTTTTGGATAGTCCGGCATGGGGACTATCGTTTTGGATAGTCCGGCATTGGGACTATCGTTTTGGATAGTCCGGCATGGGGACTATCGTTTTGGATAGTCCGGCATGGGGACTATCGTTTTGGATAGTCCGGCATGGGACTATCGTTTTGGATAGTCCGGCATGATGACTATCGTTTTGGATAGTCCGGCATGGTGACTATCGTTTTGGATAGTCCGGCATGTTGACTATCGTTTTAGATAGTCCGGCATGGGGACTACCGTTTTGGATAGTCCGGCATGGGGACTATCGTTTTGGATAGTCCGGCATGGGGACTATCGTTTTGGATAGTCCGGCATATGGACTATCGTTTTGGATAGTCCGGCATGGGGACTATCGTTTTGGATAGTCCGGCATGGGGACTATCGTTTTGGATTCCGGCATGGGGACTATCGTTTTGGATAGTCCGGCATGGGGACTATCGTTCTGGATAGTCCGGCATGGGGACTATCGTTTTAGATAGTCCGGCATGGGGACTATCGTTTTAGATAGTCCGGCATTGGGACTATCGTTTTGGATAGTCCAGCATGGGGACTATCGTTGTGGATAGTCCGGCATGGGGACTATCGTTTTGGATAGTCCGGCATTGGGACTATCGTTTTGGACAGTCCTGCATGGGGACTATCGTTTTGGATAGTCCGGCATTGGGACTATCGTTTTGGATAGTCCGGCATGGGGACTATCGTTTTAGATAGTTCGGCATGGGGACTATCGTTTTGGATTGTCCGGCATGGGAGTATCGTTTTGGATAGTCCGGCATGATGACTATCGTTTTGGATAGTCCGGCATGTTGATTATTGTTTTGGATAGTCCGGCATGTTGACTATCGTTTTGGATAGTCCGGCATGGGGACTACCGTTTTGGATAGTCCGGCATGGGGACTATCGTTTTGGATAGTCCGGCATGGGACTATAGTTTTGGATAGTCCGGCATGATGACTATCGTTTTGGATAGTCCGGCATGTTGACTATCGTTTTGGATAGTCCGGCATGTTGACTATCGTTTTGGATAGTCCGGCATGGGGACTATCGTTTTGAAAAGTCCGGCATGGGGACTATCAATTTGGATAGTTCAACATGGGGACTATCGTTTTGGATAGTCCGGCATTGGGACTATTGTTTTGGATAGTCCGGCATGTTGACTATCGTTTTGGATAGTCCGGCATGGGGACTATCGTTTTGGATAGTCCGGCATGGGGACTATCGTTTTGGATAGTCCGGCATGGGGACTATCGTTTTGGATAGTCCGGCATGGGGACTATCGTTTTGGATAGTCCGGCATGGGGACTATCGTTTTGGATAGTCCGGCATGGGGACTATCGTTTTGGATAGTCCGGCATGGGGACTATCGTTTTGGATAGTCCGGCATGGGGACTATCGTTTTGGATAGTCCGGCATGGGGACTATCGTTTTGGATAGTCCGGCATGGGGACTATCGTTTTGGATAGTCCGGCATGGGGACTATCGTTTTGGATAGTCCGGCATGGGGACTATCGTTTTGGATAGTCCGGCATGGGGACTATCGTTTTGGATAGTCCGGCATGGGGACTATCGTTTTGGATAGTCCGGCATGGGGACTATCGTTTTGGATAGTCCGGCATGGGGACTTTCGTTTTGGACAGTTCGGCATGGGGACTATCGTTTTGGATAGTCCGGCATGGGACTATCGTTTTGGAAAGTCCGGCATGATGACTATCGTTTTGGATAGTCCGGCATGGTGACTATCGTTTTGGATAGTCCGGCATGTTGACTATCGTTTTGGATAGTCCGGCATGGGGACTACCGTTTTGGATAGTCCGGCATGGGGACTATCGTTTTGGATAGTCCGGCATGGGACTATCGTTTTGGATAGTCCGGCATGATGACTATCGTTTTTGGATAGTCCGGCATGTTGACTATCGTTTTGGATAGTCCGGCATGTTAACTATCGTTTTGGATAGTCCGGCATGGGGACTATCGTTTTGGATAGTCCGGCATGGGGACTATCGTTTTGGATAGTCCGGCATGGGGACTATCGTTTTGGATAGTCCGGCATGGGGACTATCGTTTTGGATAGTCCGGCATGGGGACTATCGTTTTGGATAGTCCGGCATGGGGACTATCGTTTTGGATAGTCCGGCATGGGGACTATCGTTTTGGATAGTCCGGCATGGGGACTATCGTTTTGGATCGGCCGGCATGGGGACTATCGTTTTGGATAGTCCGGCATGGGGGACTATCGTTTTGGATAGTCCGGCATTGGGACTATCGTTTTGGATAGTCCGGCATGGGGACTATCGTTTTGGATAGTTCGGCATGGGGACTATCGTTTTGGATAGTCCGGCATGGGGACTATCGTTTTGGATAGTCCGGCATGGGGACTATCGTTTTAGATAGTCCGGCATTGGGACTATCGTTTTGAATAATCCGGCATGGGGACTATCGTTGTGGATAGTCCGGCATGGGGACTATTGTTTTGGATAGTCCGGCATTGGGACTATCGTTTTGGATAGTCCTGCATGGGGACTATCGTTTTGGATAGTCCGGCATTAGGACTATCGTTTTGGATAGTCCGGCATGGGGACTATCGTTTTGGATAGTTCGGCATGGGGACTATCGTTTTGGATAGTCCGGCATGGGAGTATCGTTTTGGATAGTCCGGCATGATGACTATCGTTTTGGATAGTCCGGCATGTTGACTATTGTTTTGGATAGTCCGGCATGTTGACTATCGTTTTGGATAGTCCGGCATGGGGACTACCGTTTTGGATAGTCCGGCATGGGGACTATCGTTTTGGATAGACCGGCATGGGACTATCGTTTTGGATAGTCCGGCATGATGACTATCGTTTTGGATAGTCCGGCATGTTGACTATCGTTTTGGATAGTCCGGCATGTTGACTATCGTTTTGGATAGTCCAGCATGGGGACTATCAATTTAGATAGTTCAACATGGGGACTATCGTTTTGGATAGTCCGGCATTGGGACTATTGTTTTGGATAGTTCGGCATGTTGACTATCGTTTTGGATAGTCCGGCATGTTGACTATCGTTTTGGATAGTCCGGCATGGGGACTATCAATTTGGATAGTTCAACATGGGGACTATCGTTTTGGATAGTCCGGCGTTGGGACTATTGTTTTGGATAGTCCGGCATGTTGACTATCGTTTTGGATAGTCCGGCATGGGGACTATCGTTTTGGATAGTCCGGCATGGGGACTATCGTTTTGGATAGTCCGGCATGTGGACTATCGTTTTGGATAGTCCGGCATGGGGACTATCGTTTTGGATAGTCCGGCATGGGGACTATCGTTTTGGATAGTCCGGCATGGGGACTATCGTTTTGGATAGTCCGGCATGGGGACTATCGTTTTGGATAGGCCGGCATGGGGACTATCGTTTTGGACAGTCCGGCATGGGGACTATCGTTTTGGATAGTCCGGCATTGGGACTATCGTTTTGGATAGTCCGGCATGGGGACTTTCGTTTTGGATAGTTCGGCATGGGGACTATCGTTTTGGATAGTCCGGCATGGGACTATCGTTTTGGATAGTCTGGCATGATGACTATCGTTTTGGATAGTCCGGCATGGTGACTATCGTTTTGGATAGTCCGGCATGTTGACTATCGTTTTGGATAGTCCGGCATGGGGACTACCGTTTTGGATAGTCCAGCATGGGGACTATCGTTTTGGATAGTCCGGCATGGGACTATCGTTTTGGATAGTCCGGCATGATGACTATCGTTTTGGATAGTCCGGCATGTTGACTATCGTTTTGGATAGTCCGGCATGTTGACTATCGTTTTGGATAGTCCGGCATGGGGACTATCGTTTTGAAAAGTCCGGCATGGGGACTATCAATTTGGATAGTTCAACATGGGGACTATCGTTTTGGATAGTCCGGCATTGGGACTATCGTTTTGGATAGTCCGGCATGTTGACTATCGTTTTGGATAGTCCGGCATGGGGACTATCGTTTTGGATAGTCCGGCATGGGGACTATCGTTTTGGATAGTCCGGCATGGGGACTATCGTTTTGGATAGTCCGGCATTGGGACTATCGTTTTGGATAGTCCGGCATGGGGACTATCGTTTTGGATAGTCCGGCATGGGGACTATCGTTTTGGATAGTCCGGGATGGGGACTATAGTTTTGGATAGTCCGGCATGTTGACTATCGTTTTGGATATTCCGGCATGGGGACTACCGTTTTGGATAGTCCGGCATGGGGACTATCGTTTTGGATAGTCCGGCATGGGACTATCGTTTTGGATAGTCCTGCATGATGACTATCGTTTTGGATAGTCCGGCATGTTGACTATCGTTTTGGATAGTCCGGCATGTTGACTATCGTTTTGGATAGTCCGGCATGGGGACTATCGTTTTGAAAGGTCCGGCTTGGGGACTATCAATTTGGATAGTTCAACATGGGGACTATCGTTTTGGATAGTCCGGCATTGGGACTATCGTTTTGGATTGTCCGGCATGTTGTCTATCGTTTTGGATAGTCCGGCATGGGGACTATCGTTTTGGATAGTCCGGCATGGGGACTATCGTTTTGGATAGTCCGGCATGGGGACTATCGTTTTGGATAGTCCGGCATGGAGACTATCGTTTTGGATAGTCCGGCATGGGGACTATCGTTTTGGATAGTCCGGCATGGGGACTATCGTTTTGGATAGTCCGGCATGGGGACTATCGTTTTAAATAGTCCGGCATGGGGACTATCGTTTTGGATAGTCCGGCATGGGGACTATCGTTTTGGATAGTCCGGCATGGGGACTATCGTTTTGGATAGTCCGGCATGGGACTATCGTTTTGGATAGTCCGGCATGGAGACTATCGTTTTGGATAGTCCGGCATGTTGACTATCGTTTTGCATAGTCCGGCATGTTGACTATTGTTTTGGATAGTCCGGCATGGGGACTACCGTTTTGGATAGTCCGGCATGGGGACTATTGTTTTGGATAGTCCGGCATTGGGACTATCGTTTTATATAGTCCGGCATGGGGACTATCGTTTCGGATAGTCCGGCATGGGGACTATCGTTTTGGATAGTCCGGCATGGGGACTATCGTTTTGGATAGTCCAACATGGGGACTATCGTTTTGGATAGTCCGGCATTGGGACTATCGTTTTGGATAGTCCGGCATGGGGACTATCGTTTTGGATAGTCCGGCATGGGGACTATCGTTTTGGATAGTCCGGAACGGGGACTATCGTTTTGGATAGTCCGGCATGGGACTATCGTTTTGGATAGTCTGGCATTATGACTATCGTTTTGGATAGTCTGGCATTATGACTATCGTTTTGGATAGTCCGGCATGTTGACTATCGTTTTAGATAGTCCGGCATAAGGACTATTGTTTTGGATAGTCCGAAATGGTGACTATCGTTTTGGATAGTCCGACATGGGAACTATCGTTTTGGATAGTCCGGCATGGGGACTATCGTTTTGGATAGTCCGGCATGGGGACTATCCTTTTGGATAGTCCGGCATGGGGACTATCGTTTTGGATAGTCAAGCATGGGGACTATCGTTTTTAATAGTCCGGCATAAGGACTATCGTTTTGGATAGTCCAGCATTGGGACTATCGTTTTGAATAGTCCGGCATGGGGACTATCGTTTTGGATAGTCCGGCATGGGGACTATCGTTTTCTATAGTCCGGCATGGGGACTATCGTTTTGGATAGTCCGGCATGGGGACTATCGTTTTGGATAGTCCGGCATGGGGACTATCGTTTTGGATAGGCCGGCATGGGGACTATCGTTTTGGATAGTCCGGAACGGGGACTATCGTATTGGATAGTCCGGCATGGGACTATCGTTTTGGATAGTCCGGCATTATGACTATTGTTTTGGATAGTCCGGCATGTTGACTATCGTTTTGGATAGTTCGATAAGGGAACTATCGTTTTGGATAGTCCGGCATGGGGACTATCGTTTTGGATAGTCCGGCATGGGGACTATCCTTTTAGATAGTCCGGCATGGGGACTATCGTTTTGGATAGTCAAGCATGGGGACTATCGTTTTTAATAGTCCGGCATAAGGACTATCGTTTTGGATAGTCCGGCAGGGGGACTATTGTTTTGGATAGTCCGGCATTGGGACTATCGTTTTGGATAGTCCGGCATTGGGACGATCGTTTTGGATAGTCCGGCATGGGGACTATCGTTTTGGATAGTCCGACATGAAGACTATCGTTTTGGATAGTCCGGCATTGGGACTATCGTTTTGAATAGTCCGGCATGGGGACTATCGTTTTAGATAGTCCGGCATAAGTACTATCGTTTTGGATAGTCCGGCATGGGGACTATCGTTTTGGATAGTCCGGCATTAGGACTATCGTTTTGGATAGTCCGGCATAAGGACTATCGTTTTGGATAGTCCAGCATTGGGACTATCGTTTTGGATAGTCAGGCACAAGGACTATCGTTTTTGATAGTCCTGCATGGGGACTATCGTTTTGGATAGTCAGGCATGGGGACTATCGTTTTGGATAGTCCGGCATGGGGACTATCGTTTTAGATAGTCCGGCATGGGGACTATCATTTTGGATAGTCCGACATGGGGACTATCGTTTTGGATAGTCTGGCATTGGGACTATCGTTTTGGATAGTCCTGCATGGGGACTATCATTTTGGATAGTCCGGCATGAAGACTATCGTTTTGGACAGGCCGAAATGGGGACTCTCGTTTTAGATAGTCCGGCATGGGGACTATCGTTTTGGATAGTCCGTCATTGTGACTACCGTTTTGAATAGTCCGGCATGGGGACTATCGTTTTGGATAGTCCGGCATGGGGACTATCGTTTTGGATAGTCCGGCATTGGGACTATCGTTTTGGATAGTCCGGCATGGGGACTATCGTTGTGGATAGTACGGCATGGGGACTATCGTTTTGGATAGTCCGGCGTGGGACTATCGTTTTGGATAGTCCGGCATGGAGACTATCGTTTTGGATAGTCCGGCATGTTGACTATCGTTTTGGATAGTCCGGCATGTTGACTATCGTTTTGGATAGTCCGGCATGTTGACTATCGTTTTGGATAGTCCGGCATGGGGACTACCGTTTTGGATAGTCCGGCATAAGGACTATTGTTTTGGATAGTCCGGCATTGGGACTATTGTTTTATATAGTCCGGCATAAGTACTATCGTTTCGGATAGTCCAGCATGGGGACTATTGTTTTGGATAGTCCGGCATTGGGACTATCGTTTTGGATACTCCGGCATGGGGACTATTGTTTTGGATAGTCCGGCATGGGGACTATCGTTTTGGATAGTCCAACATAGGGACTATCGTTTTGGATAGTCCGGCATTGGGACTATCGTTTTGGATAGTCCGGCATTGGGACTATCGTTTTGGATAGTCCGGCCTTGGAACTATCGTTTTGGATAGTCCGGCATTAGGACTATCGTTTTGGATAGTCCGGCATGGGGACTATCGTTTTGGATAGTCCGGCATGGGGACTATCGTTTTGGATAGGCCGGCATGGGGACTATCGTTTTGGATAGTCCGGCATGGGGACTATCGTTTTGGATAGTCCGGCATTGGGACTATCGTTTTGGATAGTCCGGCATGGGGACTATCGTTTTGGATAGTCCGGCATGGGGACTATCGTTTTGGATAGTCCGGCATGGGACTATCGTTTTGGATAGTCCGGCATGATGACTATCGTTTTGGATAGTCCGGCATGGTGACTATCGTTTTGGATAGTCCGGCATGTTGACTATCGTTTTAGATAGTCCGGCATGGGGACTACCGTTTTGGATAGTCCGGCATGGGGACTATCGTTTTGGATAGTCCGGCATGGGGACTATCGTTTTGGATAGTCCGGCATATGGACTATCGTTTTGGATAGTCCTTCATGGGGACTATCGTTTTGGATAGTCCGGCATGGGGACTATCGTTTTGGATTCCGGCATGGGGACTATCGTTTTGGATAGTCCGGCATGGGGACTATCGTTCTGGATAGTCCGGCATGGGGACTATCGTTTTAGATAGTCCGGCATGGGGACTATCGTTTTAGATAGTCCGGCATTGGGACTATCGTTTTGGATAGTCCAGCATGGGGACTATCGTTGTGGATAGTCCGGCATGGGGACTATCGTTTTGGATAGTCCGGCATTGGGACTATCGTTTTGGACAGTCCTGCATGGGGACTATCGTTTTGGATAGTCCGGCATTGGGACTATCGTTTTGGATAGTCCGGCATGGGGACTATCGTTTTAGATAGTTCGGCATGGGGACTATCGTTTTGGATTGTCCGGCATGGGAGTATCGTTTTGGATAGTCCGGCATGATGACTATCGTTTTGGATAGTCCGGCATGTTGATTATTGTTTTGGATAGTCCGGCATGTTGACTATCGTTTTGGATAGTCCGGCATGGGGACTACCGTTTTGGATAGTCCGGCATGGGGACTATCGTTTTGGATAGTCCGGCATGGGACTATAGTTTTGGATAGTCCGGCATGATGACTATCGTTTTGGATAGTCCGGCATGTTGACTATCGTTTTGGATAGTCCGGCATGTTGACTATCGTTTTGGATAGTCCGGCATGGGGACTATCGTTTTGAAAAGTCCGGCATGGGGACTATCAATTTGGATAGTTCAACATGGGGACTATCGTTTTGGATAGTCCGGCATTGGGACTATTGTTTTGGATAGTCCGGCATGTTGACTATCGTTTTGGATAGTCCGGCATGGGGACTATCGTTTTGGATAGTCCGGCATGGGGACTATCGTTTTGGATAGTCCGGCATGGGGACTATCGTTTTGGATAGTCCGGCATGGGGACTATCGTTTTGGATAGTCCGGCATGGGGACTATCGTTTTGGATAGTCCGGCATGGGGACTATCGTTTTGGATAGTCCGGCATGGGGACTATCGTTTTGGATAGTCCGGCATGGGGACTATCGTTTCGGATAGTCCGGCATGGGGACTATCGTTTTGGATAGTCCGGCATGGGGACTATCGTTTTGGATAGGCCGGCATGGGGACTATCGTTTTGGATAGTCCGGCATGGGGACTATCGTTTTGGATAGTCCGGCATTGGGACTATCGTTTTGGATAGTCCGGCATGGGGACTATCGTTTTGGATAGTTCGGCATGGGGACTATCGTTTTGGATAGTCCGGCATGGGGACTATCGTTTTGGATAGTCCGGCATGGGGACTATCGTTTTAGATAGTCCGGCATTGGGACTATCGTTTTGGATAGTCCGGCATGGGGACTATCGTTGTGGATAGTCCGGCATGGGGACTATCGTTTTGGATAGTCCGGCATTGGGACTATCGTTTTGGATAGTCCTGCATGGGGACTATCGTTTTGGATAGTCCGGCATTGGGACTATCGTTTTGGATAGTCCGGCATGGGGACTATCGTTTTGGATAGTTCGGCATGGGGACTATCGTTTTGGATAGTCCGGCATGGGAGTATCGTTTTGGATAGTCCGGCATGATGACTATCGTTTTGGATAGTCCGGCATGTTGACTATTGTTTTGGATAGTCCGGCATGTTGACTATCGTTTTGGATAGTCCGGCATGGGGACTACCGTTTTGGATAGTCCGGCATGGGGACTATCGTTTTGGATAGTCCGGCATGGGACTATCGTTTTGGATAGTCCGGCATGATGACTTTCGTTTTGGATAGTCCGGCATGTTGACTATCGTTTTGGATAGTCCGGCATGTTGACTATCGTTTTGGATAGTCCGGCATGGGGACTATCAATTTGGATAGTTCAACATGGGGACTATCGTTTTGGATAGTCCGGCATTGGGACTATTGTTTTGGATAGTCCGGCATGTTGACTATCGTTTTGGATAGTCCGGCATGTTGACTATCGTTTTGGATAGTCCGGCATGGGGACTATCAATTTGGATAGTTCAACATGGGGACTATCGTTTTGGATAGTCCGGCATTGGGACTATTGTTTTGGATAGTCCGGCATGTTGACTATCGTTTTGGATAGTCCGGCATGGGGACTATCGTTTTGGATAGTCCGGCATGGGGACTATCGTTTTGGATAGTCCGGCATGTGGACTATCGTTTTGGATAGTCCGGCATGGGGACTATCGTTTTGGATAGTCCGGCATGGGGACTATCGTTTTGGATAGTCCGGCATGGGGACTATCGTTTTGGATAGTCCGGCATGGGGACTATCGTTTTGGATAGTCCGGCATGGGGACTATCGTTTTGGATAGTCCGGCATCGGGACTATCGTTTTGGATAGTCCGGCATTGGGACTATCGTTTTGGATAGTCCGGCATGGGGACTTTCGTTTTGGACAGTTCGGTATGGGGACTATCGTTTTGGATAGTCCGGCATGGGACTATCGTTTTGGAAAGTCCGGCATGATGACTATCGTTTTGGATAGTCCGGCATGGTGACTATCGTTTTGGATAGTCCGGCATGTTGACTATCGTTTTGGATAGTCCGGCATGGGGACTACCGTTTTGGATAGTCCGGCATGGGGACTATCGTTTTGGATAGTCCGGCATGGGACTATCGTTTTGGATAGTCCGGCATGATGACTATCGTTTTTGGATAGTCCGGCATGTTGACTATCGTTTTGGATAGTCCGGCATGTTGACTATCGTTTTGGATAGTCCGGCATGGGGACTATCGTTTTGAAAAGTCCGGCATGGGGACTATCAATTTGGATAGTTCAACATGGGGACTATCGTTTTGGATAGTCCGGCATTGGGACTATCGTTTTGGATAGTCCGGCATGTTGACTATCGTTTTGGATAGTCCAGCATGGGGACTATCGTTTTGGATAGTCCGGCATGGGGACTATCGTTTTGGATAGTCCGGCATGGGGACTATCGTTTAGGATAGTCCGGCATTGGGACTATCGTTTTGGATAGTCCGGCATGGGGACTATCGTTTTGGATAGTCCGGCATGGGGACTATCGTTTTGGATAGTCCGGCATGGGGACTATCGTTTTGGATAGTCCGGCATGGGGACTATCGTTTTGGATAGTCCGGCATGGGGACTATCGTTTTGGATAGTCCGGCATTGGGACTATCGTTTTGGATAGTCCGGGATGGGGACTATCGTTTTGGATAGTCCGGCATGGGGACTATCGTTTTGGATAGTCCGGCATGGGGACTATCGTTTTGGATAGTCCGGCATGGGGACTATCGTTTTGGATAGGCCGGCATGGGGACTATCGTTTTGGACAGTCCGGCATGGGGACTATCGTTTTGGATAGTCCGGCATTGGGACTATCGTTTTGGATAGTCCGGCATGGGGACTTTCGTTTTGGATAGTTCGGCATGGGGACTATCGTTTTGGATAGTCCGGCATGGGACTATCGTTTTGGATAGTCTGGCATGATGACTATCGTTTTGGATAGTCCGGCATGGTGACTATCGTTTTGGATAGTCCGGCATGTTGACTATCGTTTTGGATAGTCCGGCATGGGGACTACCGTTTTGGATAGTCCGGCATGGGGACTATCGTTTTGGATAGTCCGGCATGGGACTATCGTTTTGGATAGTCCGGCATGATGACTATCGTTTTGGATAGTCCGGCATGTTGACTATCGTTTTGGATAGTCCGGCATGTTGACTATCGTTTTGGATAGTCCGGCATGGGGACTATCGTTTTGAAAAGTCCGGCATGGGGACTATCAATTTGGATAGTTCAACATGGGGACTATCGTTTTGGATAGTCCGGCATTGGGACTATCGTTTTGGATAGTCCGGCATGTTGACTATCGTTTTGGATAGTCCGGCATGGGGACTATCGTTTTGGATAGTCCGGCATGGGGACTATCGTTTTGGATAGTCCGGCATGGGGACTATCGTTTTGGATAGTCCGGCATTGGGACTATCGTTTTGGATAGTCCGGCATGGGGACTAGCGTTTTGGATAGTCCGGCATGGGGACTATCGTTTTGGATAGTCCGGCATGGGACTATCGTTTTGGATAGTCCTGCATGATGACTATCGTTTTGGATAGTCCGGCATGTTGACTATCGTTTTGGATAGTCCGGCATGTTGACTATCGTTTTGGATAGTCCGGCATGGGGACTATCGTTTTGAAAGGTCCGGCTTGGGGACTATCAATTTGGATAGTTCAACATGGGGACTATCGTTTTGGATAGTCCGGCATTGGGACTATCGTTTTGGATTGTCCGGCATGTTGTCTATCGTTTTGGATAGTCCGGCATGGGGACTATCGTTTTGGATAGTCCGGCATGGGGACTATCGTTTTGGATAGTCCGGCATGGGGACTATCGTTTTGGATAGTCCGGCATGGAGACTATCGTTTTGGATAGTCCGGCATGGGGACTATCGTTTTGGATAGTCCGGCATGGGGACTATCGTTTTGGATAGTCCGGCATGGGGACTATCGTTTTGGATAGTCCGGCATGGGGACTATCGTTTTGGATAGTCCGGCATGGGGACTATCGTTTTGGATAGTCCGGCATGGGGACTATCGTTTTGGATAGTCCGGCATGGGACTATCGTTTTGGATAGTCCGGCATGGAGACTATCGTTTTGGATAGTCCGGCATGTTGACTATCGTTTTGGATAGTCCGGCATGTTGACTATCGTTTTGGATAGTCCGGCATGGGGACTACCGTTTTGGATAGTCCGGCATGGGGACTATTGTTTTGGATAGTCCGGCATTGGGACTATCGTTTTATATAGTCCGGCATGGGGACTATCGTTTCGGATAGTCCGGCATGGGGACTATCGTTTTGGATAGTCCGGCATGGGGACTATCGTTTTGGATAGTCCAACATGGGGACTATCGTTTTGGATAGTCCGGCATTGGGACTATCGTTTTGGATAGTCCGGCATTGGGACTATCGTTTTGGATAGTCCGGCATGGGGACTTTCGTTTTGGAAAGTCCGGCATGATGACTATCGTTTTGGATAGTCCGGCATGGTGACTATCGTTTTGGATAGTCCGGCATGTTGACTATCGTTTTGGATAGTCCGGCATGGGGACTACCGTTTTGGATAGTCCGGCATGGGGACTATCGTTTTGGATAGTCCGGCACGGGACTATCGTTTTGGATAGTCCGGCATGATGACTATCGTTTTTGGATAGTCCGGCATGTTGACTATCGTTTTGGATAGTCCGGCATGTTGACTATCGTTTTGGATAGTCCGGCATGGGGACTATCGTTTTGAAAAGTCCGGCATGGGGACTATCAATTTGGATAGTTCAACATGGGGACTATCGTTTTGGATAGTCCGGCATTGGGACTATCGTTTTGGATAGTCC
The DNA here is from genome assembly GCA_030545055.2 of Neoaliturus tenellus. Classification (NCBI taxonomy): domain Eukaryota; kingdom Metazoa; phylum Arthropoda; class Insecta; order Hemiptera; family Cicadellidae; genus Neoaliturus; species Neoaliturus tenellus. The sequence continues at coordinate 13,583 of JAQYXR010000181.1, forward strand.
GGCATGTTGACTATCGTTTTGGATAGTCCAGCATGGGGACTATCGTTTTGGATAGTCCGGCATGGGGACTATCGTTTTGGATAGTCCGGCATGGGGACTATCGTTTAGGATAGTCCGGCATTGGGACTATCGTTTTGGATAGTCCGGCATTGGGACTATCGTTTTGGATAGTCCGGCATGGGGACTATCGTTTTGGATAGTCCGGCATGGGGACTATCGTTTTGGATAGTCCGGCATGGGGACTATCGTTTTGGATAGTCCGGCATGGGGACTATCGTTTTGGATAGTCCGGCATGGGGACTATCGTTTTGGATAGTCCGGCATTGGGACTATCGTTTTGGATAGTCCGGGATGGGGACTATCGTTTTGGATAGTCCGGCATGGGGACTATCGTTTTGGATAGTCCGGCATGGGGACTATCGTTTTGGATAGTCCGGCATGGGGACTATCGTTTTGGATAGGCCGGCATGGGGACTATCGTTTTGGACAGTCCGGCATGGGGACTATCGTTTTGGATAGTCCGGCATTGGGACTATCGTTTTGGATAGTCCGGCATGGGGACTTTCGTTTTGGATAGTTCGGCATGGGGACTATCGTTTTGGATAGTCCGGCATGGGACTATCGTTTTGGATAGTCTGGCATGATGACTATCGTTTTGGATAGTCCGGCATGGTGACTATCGTTTTGGATAGTCCGGCATGTTGACTATCGTTTTGGATAGTCCGGCATGGGGACTACCGTTTTGGATAGTCCGGCATGGGGACTATCGTTTTGGATAGTCCGGCATGGGACTATCGTTTTGGATAGTCCGGCATGATGACTATCGTTTTGGATAGTCCGGCATGTTGACTATCGTTTTGGATAGTCCGGCATGTTGACTATCGTTTTGGATAGTCCGGCATGGGGACTATCGTTTTGAAAAGTCCGGCATGGGGACTATCAATTTGGATAGTTCAACATGGGGACTATCGTTTTGGATAGTCCGGCATTGGGACTATCGTTTTGGATAGTCCGGCATGTTGACTATCGTTTTGGATAGTCCGGCATGGGGACTATCGTTTTGGATAGTCCGGCATGGGGACTATCGTTTTGGATAGTCCGGCATGGGGACTATCGTTTTGGATAGTCCGGCATTGGGACTATCGTTTTGGATAGTCCGGCATGGGGACTATCGTTTTGGATAGTCCGGCATGGGGACTATCGTTTTGGATAGTCCGGCATGGGGACTATCGTTTTGGATAGTCCGGCATGGGGACTATCGTTTTGGATAGTCCGGCATGGGGACTATCGTTTTGGATAGTCCGGCATTGGGACTATCGTTTTGGATAGTCCGGGATGGGGACTATAGTTTTGGATAGTCCGGCATGTTGATTATCGTTTTGGATAGTCCGGCATAGGGACTAGCGTTTTGGATAGTCCGGCATGGGGACTATCGTTTTGGATAGTCCGGCATGGGACTATCGTTTTGGATAGTCCTGCATGATGACTATCGTTTTGGATAGTCCGGCATGTTGACTATCGTTTTGGATAGTCCGGCATGTTGACTATCGTTTTGGATAGTCCGGCATGGGGACTATCGTTTTGAAAGGTCCGGCTTGGGGACTATCAATTTGGATAGTTCAACATGGGGACTATCGTTTTGGATAGTCCGGCATTGGGACTATCGTTTTGGATTGTCCGGCATGTTGTCTATCGTTTTGGATAGTCCGGCATGGGGACTATCGTTTTGGATAGTCCGGCATGAGGACTATCGTTTTGGATAGTCCGGCATGGGGACTATCGTTTTGGATAGTCCGGCATGGAGACTATCGTTTTGGATAGTCCGGCATGGGGACTATCGTTTTGGATAGTCCGGCATGGGGACTATCGTTTTGGATAGTCCGGCATGGGGACTATCGTTTTGGATAGTCCGGCATGGGGACTATCGTTTTGGATAGTCCGGCATGGGGACTATCGTTTTGGATAGTCCGGCATGGGGACTATCGTTTTGGATAGTCCGGCATGGGACTATCGTTTTGGATAGTCCGGCATGGAGACTATCGTTTTGGATAGTCCGGCATGTTGACTATCGTTTTGGATAGTCCGGCATGTTGACTATCGTTTTGGATAGTCCGGCATGGGGACTACCGTTTTGGATAGTCCGGCATGGGGACTATTGTTTTGGATAGTCCGGCATGGGGACTATCGTTTCGGATAGTCCGGCATGGGGACTATCGTTTTGGATAGTCCGGCATGGTTACTATCGTTTTGGATAGTCCAACATGGGGACTATCGTTTTGGATAGTCCGGCATTGGGACTATCGTTTTGGATAGTCCGGCATGGGGACTATCGTTTTGGATAGTCCGGCATGGGGACTATCGTTTTGGATAGTCCGGGATGGGGACTATCGTTTTGGATAGTCCGGCATGGGGACTATCGTTTTGGATAGTCCGGCATGGGGACTATCGTTTTGGATAGTCCGGCAGGGGGACTATCGTTTTGGATAGTCCGGCATGGGGACTATCGTTTTGGATAGTCCGGAACGGGGACTATCGTTTTGGATAGTCCGGCATGGGACTATCGTTTTGGATAGTCTGGCATTATGACTATCGTTTTGGATAGTCCGGCATGTTGACTATCGTTTTGGATACTCCGGCATGGGGACTATCGTTCTGGATAGTCCGGCATGGGGACTATCGTTTTAGATAGTCCGGCATGGGGACTATCGTTTTAGATAGTCCGGCATTGGGACTATCGTTTTGGATAGTCCAGCATGGGGACTATCGTTGTGGATAGTCCGGCATGGGGACTATCGTTTTGGATAGTCCGGCATTGGGACTATCGTTTTGGACAGTCCTGCATGGGGACTATCGTTTTGGATAGTCCGGCATTGGGACTATCGTTTTGGATAGTCCGGCATGGGGACTATCGTTTTAGATAGTTCGGCATGGGGACTATCGTTTTGGATTGTCCGGCATGGGAGTATCGTTTTGGATAGTCCGGCATGATGACTATCGTTTTGGATAGTCCGGCATGTTGATTATTGTTTTGGATAGTCCGGCATGTTGACTATCGTTTTGGATAGTCCGGCATGGGGACTACCGTTTTGGATAGTCCGGCATGGGGACTATCGTTTTGGATAGTCCGGCATGGGACTATAGTTTTGGATAGTCCGGCATGATGACTATCGTTTTGGATAGTCCGGCATGTTGACTATCGTTTTGGATAGTCTGGCATGTTGACTATCGTTTTGGATAGTCCGGCATGGGGACTATCGTTTTGAAAAGTCCGGCATGGGGACTATCAATTTGGATAGTTCAACATGGGGACTATCGTTTTGGATAGTCCGGCATTGGGACTATTGTTTTGGATAGTCCGGCATGTTGACTATCGTTTTGGATAGTCCGGCATGGGGACTATCGTTTTGGATAGTCCGGCATGGGGACTATCGTTTTGGATAGTCCGGCATGGGGACTATCGTTTTGGATAGTCCGGCATGGGGACTATCGTTTTGGATAGTCCGGCATGGGGACTATCGTTTTGGATAGTCCGGCATGGGGACTATCGTTTTGGATAGTCCGGCATGGGGACTATCGTTTTGGATAGTCCGGCATGGGGACTATCGTTTCGGATAGTCCGGCATGGGGACTATCGTTTTGGATAGTCCGGCATGGGGACTATCGTTTTGGATAGGCCGGCATGGGGACTATCGTTTTGGATAGTCCGGCATGGGGACTATCGTTTTGGATAGTCCGGCATTGGGACTATCGTTTTGGATAGTCCGGCATGTTGACTATCGTTTTGGATAGTCCGGCATGGGGACTATCGTTTTGGATAGTCCGGCATGGGGACTATCGTTTTGGATAGTCCGGCATGGGGACTATCGTTTTAGATAGTCCGGCATTGGGACTATCGTTTTGGATAGTCCGGCATGGGGACTATCGTTGTGGATAGTCCGGCATGGGGACTATCGTTTTGGATAGTCCGGCATTGGGACTATCGTTTTGGATAGTCCTGCATGGGGACTATCGTTTTGGATAGTCCGGCATTGGGACTATCGTTTTGGATAGTCCGGCATGGGGACTATCGTTTTGGATAGTTCGGCATGGGGACTATCGTTTTGGATAGTCCGGCATGGGAGTATCGTTTTGGATAGTCCGGCATGATGACTATCGTTTTGGATAGTCCGGCATGTTGACTATTGTTTTGGATAGTCCGGCATGTTGACTATCGTTTTGGATAGTCCGGCATGGGGACTACCGTTTTGGATAGTCCGGCATGGGGACTATCGTTTTGGATAGTCCGGCATGGGACTATCGTTTTGGATAGTCCGGCATGATGACTTTCGTTTTGGATAGTCCGGCATGTTGACTATCGTTTTGGATAGTCCGGCATGTTGACTATCGTTTTGGATAGTCCGGCATGGGGACTATCAATTTGGATAGTTCAACATGGGGACTATCGTTTTAGATAGTCCGGCATTGGGACTATCGTTTTGGATAGTCCAGCATGGGGACTATCGTTGTGGATAGTCCGGCATGGGGACTATCGTTTTGGATAGTCCGGCATTGGGACTATCGTTTTGGACAGTCCTGCATGGGGACTATCGTTTTGGATAGTCCGGCATTGGGACTATCGTTTTGGATAGTCCGGCATGGGGACTATCGTTTTAGATAGTTCGGCATGGGGACTATCGTTTTGGATTGTCCGGCATGGGAGTATCTTTTTGGATAGTCCGGCATGATGACTATCGTTTTGGATAGTCCGGCATGTTGATTATTGTTTTGGATAGTCCGGCATGTTGACTATCGTTTTGGATAGTCCGGCATGGGGACTACCGTTTTGGATAGTCCGGCATGGGGACTATCGTTTTGGATAGTCCGGCATGGGACTATAGTTTTGGATAGTCCGGCATGATGACTATCGTTTTGGATAGTCCGGCATGTTGACTATCGTTTTGGATAGTCTGGCATGTTGACTATCGTTTTGGATAGTCCGGCATGGGGACTATCGTTTTGAAAAGTCCGGCATGGGGACTATCAATTTGGATAGTTCAACATGGGGACTATCGTTTTGGATAGTCCGGCATTGGGACTATTGTTTTGGATAGTCCGGCATGTTGACTATCGTTTTGGATAGTCCGGCATGGGGACTATCGTTTTGGATAGTCCGGCATGGGGACTATCGTTTTGGATAGTCCGGCATGGGGACTATCGTTTTGGATAGTCCGGCATGGGGACTATCGTTTTGGATAGTCCGGCATGGGGACTATCGTTTTGGATAGTCCGGCATGGGGACTATCGTTTTGGATAGTCCGGCATGGGGACTATCGTTTCGGATAGTCCGGCATGGGGACTATCGTTTTGGATAGTCCGGCATGGGGACTATCGTTTTGGATAGGCCGGCATGGGGACTATCGTTTTGGATAGTCCGGCATGGGGACTATCGTTTTGGATAGTCCGGCATTGGGACTATCGTTTTGGATAGTCCGGCATGTTGACTATCGTTTTGGATAGTCCGGCATGGGGACTATCGTTTTGGATAGTCCGGCATGGGGACTATCGTTTTGGATAGTCCGGCATGGGGACTATCGTTTTAGATAGTCCGGCATTGGGACTATCGTTTTGGATAGTCCGGCATGGGGACTATCGTTGTGGATAGTCCGGCATAGGGACTATCGTTTTGGATAGTCCGGCATTGGGACTATCGTTTTGGATAGTCCTGCATGGGGACTATTGTTTTGGATAGTCCGGCATTGGGACTATCGTTTTGGATAGTCCGGCATGGGGACTATCGTTTTGGATAGTTCGGCATGGGGACTATCGTTTTGGATAGTCCGGCATGGGAGTATCGTTTTGGATAGTCCGGCATGATGACTATCGTTTTGGATAGTCCGGCATGTTGACTATTGTTTTGGATAGTCCGGCATGTTGACTATCGTTTTGGATAGTCCGCCATGGGGACTACCGTTTTGGATAGTCCGGCATGGGGACTATTTTTGGATAGTCCGGCATGGGACTATCGTTTTGGATAGTCCGGCATGATGACTTTCGTTTTGGATAGTCCGGCATGTTGACTATCGTTTTGGATAGTCCGGCATGTTGACTATCGTTTTGGATAGTCCGGCATGGGGACTATCAATTTGGATAGTTCAACATGGGGACTATCGTTTTGGATAGTCCGGCATTGGGACTATTGTTTTGGATAGTCCGGCATGTTGACTATCGTTTTGGATAGTCCGGCATGTTGACTATCGTTTTGGATAGTCCGGCATGGGGACTATCAATTTGGATAGTTCAACATGGGGACTATCGTTTTGGATAGTCCGGCATTGGGACTATTGTTTTGGATAGTCCGGCATGTTGACTATCGTTTTGGATAGTCCGGCATGGGGACTATCGTTTTGGATAGTCCGGCATGGGGACTATCGTTTTGGATAGTCCGGCATGTGGACTATCGTTTTGGATAGTCCGGCATGGGGACTATCGTTTTGGATAGTCCGGCATGGGGACTATCGTTTTGGATAGTCCGGCATGGGGACTATCGTTTTGGATAGTCCGGCATGGGGACTATCGTTTTGGATAGTCCGGCATGGGGACTATCGTTTTGGATAGTCCGGCATCGGGACTATCGTTTTGGATAGTCCGGCATTGGGACTATCGTTTTGGATAGTCCGGCATGGGGACTTTCGTTTTGGACAGTTCGGCATGGGGACTATCGTTTTGGATAGTCCGGCATGGGACTATCGTTTTGGAAAGTCCGGCATGATGACTATCGTTTTGGATAGTCCGGCATGGTGACTATCGTTTTGGATAGTCCGGCATGTTGACTATCGTTTTGGATAGTCCGGCATGGGGACTACCGTTTTGGATAGTCCGGCATGGGGACTATCGTTTTGGATAGTCCGGCATGGGACTATCGTTTTGGATAGTCCGGCATGATGACTATCGTTTTTGGATAGTCCGGCATGTTGACTATCGTTTTGGATAGTCCGGCATGTTGACTATCGTTTTGGATAGTCCGGCATGGGGACTATCGTTTTGAAAAGTCCGGCATGGGGACTATCAATTTGGATAGTTCAACATGGGGACTATCGTTTTGGATAGTCCGGCATTGGGACTATCGTTTTGGATAGTCCGGCATGTTGACTATCGTTTTGGATAGTCCAGCATGGGGACTATCGTTTTGGATAGTCCGGCATGGGGACTATCGTTTTGGATAGTCCGGCATGGGGACTATCGTTTAGGATAGTCCGGCATTGGGACTATCGTTTTGGATAGTCCGGCATGGGGACTATCGTTTTGGATAGTCCGGCATGGGGACTATCGTTTTGGATAGTCCGGCATGGGGACTATCGTTTTGGATAGTCCGGCATGGGGACTATCGTTTTGGATAGTCCGGCATGGGGACTATCGTTTTGGATAGTCCGGCATTGGGACTATCGTTTTGGATAGTCCGGGATGGGGACTATCGTTTTGGATAGTCCGGCATGGGGACTATCGTTTTGGATAGTCCGGCATGGGGACTATCGTTTTGGATAGTCCGGCATGGGGACTATCGTTTTGGATAGGCCGGCATGGGGACTATCGTTTTGGACAGTCCGGCATGGGGACTATCGTTTTGGATAGTCCGGCATTGGGACTATCGTTTTGGATAGTCCGGCATGGGGACTTTCGTTTTGGATAGTTCGGCATGGGGACTATCGTTTTGGATAGTCCGGCATGGGACTATCGTTTTGGATAGTCTGGCATGATGACTATCGTTTTGGATAGTCCGGCATGGTGACTATCGTTTTGGATAGTCCGGCATGTTGACTATCGTTTTGGATAGTCCGGCATGGGGACTACCGTTTTGGATAGTCCGGCATGGGGACTATCGTTTTGGATAGTCCGGCATGGGACTATCGTTTTGGATAGTCCGGCATGATGACTATCGTTTTGGATAGTCCGGCATGTTGACTATCGTTTTGGATAGTCCGGCATGTTGACTATCGTTTTGGATAGTCCGGCATGGGGACTATCGTTTTGAAAAGTCCGGCATGGGGACTATCAATTTGGATAGTTCAACATGGGGACTATCGTTTTGGATAGTCCGGCATTGGGACTATCGTTTTGGATAGTCCGGCATGTTGACTATCGTTTTGGATAGTCCGGCATGGGGACTATCGTTTTGGATAGTCCGGCATGGGGACTATCGTTTTGGATAGTCCGGCATGGGGACTATCGTTTTGGATAGTCCGGCATTGGGACTATCGTTTTGGATAGTCCGGCATGGGGACTATCGTTTTGGATAGTCCGGCATGGGACTATCGTTTTGGATAGTCCGGCATGATGACTATCGTTTTTGGATAGTCCGGCATGTTGACTATCGTTTTGGATAGTCCGGCATGTTGACTATCGTTTTGGATAGTCCGGCATGGGGACTATCGTTTTGAAAAGTCCGGCATGGGGACTATCAATTTGGATAGTTCAACATGGGGACTATCGTTTTGGATAGTCCGGCATTGGGACTATCGTTTTGGATAGTCCGGCATGTTGACTATCGTTTTGGATAGTCCAGCATGGGGACTATCGTTTTGGATAGTCCGGCATGGGGACTATCGTTTTGGATAGTCCGGCATGGGGACTATCGTTTAGGATAGTCCGGCATTGGGACTATCGTTTTGGATATTCCGGCATGGGGACTATCGTTTTGGATAGTCCGGCATGGGGACTATCGTTTTGGATAGTCCGGCATGGGGACTATCGTTTTGGATAGTCCGGCATGGGGACTATCGTTTTGGATAGTCCGGCATGGGGACTATCGTTTTGGATAGTCCGGCATTGGGACTATCGTTTTGGATAGTCCGGGATGGGGACTATCGTTTTGGATAGTCCGGCATGGGGACTATCGTTTTGGATAGTCCGGCATGGGGACTATCGTTTTGGATAGTCCGGCATGGGGACTATCGTTTTGGATAGGCCGGCATGGGGACTATCGTTTTGGACAGTCCGGCATGGGGACTATCGTTTTGGATAGTCCGGCATTGGGACTATCGTTTTGGATAGTCCGGCATGGGGACTTTCGTTTTGGATAGTTCGGCATGGGGACTATCGTTTTGGATAGTCCGGCATGGGACTATCGTTTTGGATAGTCTGGCATGATGACTATCGTTTTGGATAGTCCGGCATGGTGACTATCGTTTTGGATAGTCCGGCATGTTGACTATCGTTTTGGATAGTCCGGCATGGGGACTACCGTTTTGGATAGTCCGGCATGGGGACTATCGTTTTGGATAGTCCGGCATGGGACTATCGTTTTGGATAGTCCGGCATGATGACTATCGTTTTGGATAGTCCGGCATGTTGACTATCGTTTTGGATAGTCCGGCATGTTGACTATCGTTTTGGATAGTCCGGCATGGGGACTATCGTTTTGAAAAGTCCGGCATGGGGACTATCAATTTGGATAGTTCAACATGGGGACTATCGTTTTGGATAGTCCGGCATTGGGACTATCGTTTTGGATAGTCCGGCATGTTGACTATCGTTTTGGATAGTCCGGCATGGGGACTATCGTTTTGGATAGTCCGGCATGGGGACTATCGTTTTGGATAGTCCGGCATTGGGACTATCGTTTTGGATAGTCCGGCATGGGGACTATCGTTTTGGATAGTCCGGCATGGGGACTATCGTTTTGGATAGTCCGGCATGGGGACTATCGTTTTGGATAGTCCGGCATGGGGACTATCGTTTTGGATAGTCCGGCATGGGGACTATCGTTTTGGATAGTCCGGCATTGGGACTATCGTTTTGGATAGTCCGAGATGGGGACTATAGTTTTGGATAGTCCGGCATGTTGACTATCGTTTTGGATAGTCCGGCATGGGGACTACCGTTTTGGATAGTCCGGCATGGGGACTACCGTTTTGGATAGTCCGGCATGGGACTATCGTTTTGGATAGTCCTGCATGATGACTATCGTTTTGGATAGTCCGGCATGTTGACTATCGTTTTGGATAGTCCGGCATGTTGACTATCGTTTTGGATAGTCCAGCATGGGGACTATCGTTTTGGATAGTCCGGCATGGGGACTATCGTTTTGGATAGTCCGGCATGGGGACTATCGTTTAGGATAGTCCGGCATTGGGACTATCGTTTTGGATAGTCCGGCATGGGGACTATCGTTTTGGATAGTCCGGCATGGGGACTATCGTTTTGGATAGTCCGGCATGGGGACTATCGTTTTGGATAGTCCGGCATGGGGACTATCGTTTTGGATAGTCCGGCATGGGGACTATCGTTTTGGATAGTCCGGCATTGGGACTATCGTTTTGGATAGTCCGGGATGGGGACTATCGTTTTGGATAGTCCGGCATGGGGACTATCGTTTTGGATAGTCCGGCATGGGGACTATCGTTTTGGATAGTCCGGCATGGGGACTATCGTTTTGGATAGGCCGGCATGGGGACTATCGTTTTGGACAGTCCGGCATGGGGACTATCGTTTTGGATAGTCCGGCATTGGGACTATCGTTTTGGATAGTCCGGCATGGGGACTTTCGTTTTGGATAGTTCGGCATGGGGACTATCGTTTTGGATAGTCCGGCATGGGACTATCGTTTTGGATAGTCTGGCATGATGACTATCGTTTTGGATAGTCCGGCATGGTGACTATCGTTTTGGATAGTCCGGCATGTTGACTATCGTTTTGGATAGTCCGGCATGGGGACTACCGTTTTGGATAGTCCGGCATGGGGACTATCGTTTTGGATAGTCCGGCATGGGACTATCGTTTTGGATAGTCCGGCATGATGACTATCGTTTTGGATAGTCCGGCATGTTGACTATCGTTTTGGATAGTCCGGCATGTTGACTATCGTTTTGGATAGTCCGGCATGGGGACTATCGTTTTGAAAAGTCCGGCATGGGGACTATCAATTTGGATAGTTCAACATGGGGACTATCGTTTTGGATAGTCCGGCATTGGGACTATCGTTTTGGATAGTCCGGCATGTTGACTATCGTTTTGGATAGTCCGGCATGGGGACTATCGTTTTGGATAGTCCGGCATGGGGACTATCGTTTTGGATAGTCCGGCATGGGGACTATCGTTTTGGATAGTCCGGCATTGGGACTATCGTTTTGGATAGTCCGGCATGGGGACTATCGTTTTGGATAGTCCGGCATGGGGACTATCGTTTTGGATAGTCCGGCATGGGGACTATCGTTTTGGATAGTCCGGCATGGGGACTATCGTTTTGGATAGTCCGGCATGGGGACTATCGTTTTGGATAGTCCGGCATTGGGACTATCGTTTTGGATAGTCCGAGATGGGGACTATAGTTTTGGATAGTCCGGCATGTTGACTATCGTTTTGGATAGTCCGGCATGGGGACTACCGTTTTGGATAGTCCGGCATGGGGACTACCGTTTTGGATAGTCCGGCATGGGACTATCGTTTTGGATAGTCCTGCATGATGACTATCGTTTTGGATAGTCCGGCATGTTGACTATCGTTTTGGATAGTCCGGCATGTTGACTATCGTTTTGGATAGTCCGGCATGGGGACTATCGTTTTGAAAGGTCCGGCTTGGGGACTATCAATTTGGATAGTTCAACATGGGGACTATCGTTTTGGATAGTCCGGCATTGGGACTATCGTTTTGGATTGTCCGGCATGTTGTCTATCGTTTTGGATAGTCCGGCATGGGGACTATCGTTTCGGATAGTCCGGCATGGGGACTATCGTTTTGGATAGTCCGGCATGGGGACTATCGTTTTGGATAGTCCAACATGGGGACTATCGTTTTGGATAGTCCGGCATTGGGACTATCGTTTTGGATAGTCCGGCATGGGGACTATCGTTTTGGATAGTCCGGCATGGGGACTATCGTTTTGGATAGTCCGGCATGTTGACTATCGTTTTGGATAGTCCGGCATGTTGACTATCGTTTTGGATAGTCCGGCATGGGGACTACCGTTTTGGATAGTCCGGCATGGGGACTATTGTTTTGGATAGTCCGGCATTGGGACTATCGTTTTATATAGTCCGGCATGGGGACTATCGTTTCGGATAGTCCGGCATGGGGACTATCGTTTTGGATAGTCCGGCATGGGGACTATCGTTTTGGATAGTCCAACATGGGGACTATCGTTTTGGATAGTCCGGCATTGGGACTATCGTTTTGGATAGTCCGGCATGGGGACTATCGTTTTGGATAGTCCGGCATGGGGACTATCGTTTTGGATAGTCCGGGATGGGGACTATCGTTTTGGATAGTCCGGCATGGGGACTATCGTTTTGGATAGTCCGGCATGGGGACTATCGTTTTGGATAGTCCGGCAGGGGGACTATCGTTTTGGATAGTCCGGCATGGGGACTATCGTTTTGGATAGTCCGGAACGGGGACTATCGTTTTGGATAGTCCGGCATGGGACTATCGTTTTGGATAGTCTGGCATTATGACTATCGTTTTGGATAGTCCGGCATGTTGACTATCGTTTTAGATAGTCCGGCATAAGGACTATTGTTTTGGATAGTCCGAAATGGTGACTATCGTTTTGGATAGTCCGACATGGGAACTATCGTTTTGGATAGTCCGGCATGGGGACTATCGTTTTGGATAGTCCGGCATGGGGACTATCCTTTTGGATAGTCCGGCATGGGGACTATCGTTTTGGATAGTCAAGCATGGGGACTATCGTTTTTAATAGTTCTTCATAAGGACTATCGTTTTGGATAGTCCAGCATTGGGACTATCGTTTTGGATAGTCCGGCATGGGGACTATCGTTTTGGATAGTCCGGCATGGGGACTATCGTTTTGGATAGTCCGGCATGGGGACTATCGTTTTGGATAGTCCGGCATGGGGACTATCGTTTTGGATAGTCCGGCATGGGGACTATCGTTTTGGATAGTCCGGAACGGGGACTATCGTATTGGATAGTCCGGCATGGGACTATCGTTTTGGATAGTCCGGCATTATGACTATTGTTTTGGATAGTCCGGCATGTTGACTATCGTTTTAGATAGTCCGGCATAAGGACTATCGTTTTGGATAGTCCGAAATGGTGACTATCGTTTTGGATAGTTCGATAAGGGAACTATCGTTTTGGATAGTCCGGCATAAGGACTATCGTTTTGGATAGTCCGGCATGGGGACTATCCTTTTAGATAGTCCGGCATGGGGACTATCGTTTTGGATAGTCAAGCATGGGGACTATCGTTTTTAATAGTCCGGCATAAGGACTATCGTTTTGGATAGTCCGGCAGGGGGACTATTGTTTTGGATAGTCCGGCATTGGGACTATCGTTTTGGATAGTCCGGCATTGGGACGATCGTTTTGGATAGTCCGGCATGGGGACTATCGTTTTGGATAGTCCGACATGAAGACTATCGTTTTGGATAGTCCGGCATTGGGACTATCGTTTTGAATAGTCCGGCATGGGGACTATCGTTTTAGATAGTCCGGCATAAGTACTATCGTTTTGGATAGTCCGGCATGGGGACTATCGTTTTGGATAGTCCGGCATTAGGACTATCGTTTTGGATAGTCCGGCATAAGGACTATCGTTTTGGATAGTCCAGCATTGGGACTATCGTTTTGGATAGTCAGGCACAAGGACTATCGTTTTTGATAGTCCTGCATGGGGACTATCGTTTTGGATAGTCAGGCATGGGGACTATCGTTTTGGATAGTCAGGCATGGGGACTATCGTTTTGGATAGTCCGGCATGGGGACTATCGTTTTAGATAGTCCGGCATGGGGACTATCATTTTGGATAGTCCGACATGGGGACTATCGTTTTGGATAGTCTGGCATTGGGACTATCGTTTTGGATAGTCCTGCATGGGGACTATCATTTTGGATAGTCCGGCATGAAGACTATCGTTTTGGACAGGCCGAAATGGGGACTCTCGTTTTAGATAGTCCGGCATGGGGACTATCGTTTTGGATAGTCCGTCATTGTGACTACCGTTTTGAATAGTCCGGCATAGGGACTATCGTTTTGGATAGTCCGGCATGGGGACTATCGTTTTGGATAGTCCGGCATTGGGACTATCGTTTTGGATAGTCCGGCATGGGGACTATCGTTGTGGATAGTACGGCATGGGGACTATCGTTTTGGATAGTCCGGCGTGGGACTATCGTTTTGGATAGTCCGGCATGGAGACTATCGTTTTGGATAGTCCGGCATGTTGACTATCGTTTTGGATAGTCCGGCATGTTGACTATCGTTTTGGATAGTCCGGCATGGGGACTACCGTTTTGGATAGTCCGGCATGGGGACTATCGTTTTGGATAGTCCGGCATGGGGACTATCGTTTTGGATAGTCCGGCATATGGACTATCGTTTTGGATACTCCGGCATGGGGACTATTGTTTTGGATAGTCCGGCATGGGGACTATCGTTTTGGATAGTCCAACATAGGGACTATCGTTTTGGATAGTCCGGCATTGGGACTATCGTTTTGGATAGTCCGGCATTGGGACTATCGTTTTGGATAGTCCGGCCTTGGAACTATCGTTTTGGATAGTCCGGCATTAGGACTATCGTTTTGGATAGTCCGGCATGGGGACTATCGTTTTGGATAGTCCGGCATGGGGACTATCGTTTTGGATAGGCCGGCATGGGGACTATCGTTTTGGATTCCGGCATGGGGACTATCGTTTTGGATAGTCCGGCATGGGGACTATCGTTCTGGATAGTCCGGCATGGGGACTATCGTTTTAGATAGTCCGGCATGGGGACTATCGTTTTAGATAGTCCGGCATTGGGACTATCGTTTTGGATAGTCCAGCATGGGGACTATCGTTGTGGATAGTCCGGCATGGGGACTATCGTTTTGGATAGTCCGGCATTGGGACTATGGTTTTGGACAGTCCTGCATGGGGACTATCGTTTTGGATAGTCCGGCATTGGGACTATCGTTTTGGATAGTCCGGCATGGGGACTATCGTTTTAGATAGTTCGGCATGGGGACTATCGTTTTGGATTGTCCGGCATGGGAGTATCGTTTTGGATAGTCCGGCATGATGACTATCGTTTTGGATAGTCCGGCATGTTGATTATTGTTTTGGATAGTCCGGCATGTTGACTATCGTTTTGGATAGTCCGGCATGGGGACTACCGTTTTGGATAGTCCGGCATGGGGACTATCGTTTTGGATAGTCCGGCATGGGACTATAGTTTTGGATAGTCCGGCATGATGACTATCGTTTTGGATAGTCCGGCATGTTGACTATCGTTTTGGATAGTCCGGCATGTTGACTATCGTTTTGGATAGTCCGGCATGGGGACTATCGTTTTGAAAAGTCCGGCATGGGGACTATCAATTTGGATAGTTCAACATGGGGACTATCGTTTTGGATAGTCCGGCATTGGGACTATTGTTTTGGATAGTCCGGCATGGGGACTATCGTTTTGGATAGTCCGGCATGGGGACTATCGTTTTGGATAGTCCGGCATGGGGACTATCGTTTTGGATAGTCCGGCATGGGGACTATCGTTTTGGATAGTCCGGCATGGGGACTATCGTTTTGGATAGTCCGGCATGGGGACTATCGTTTTGGATAGTCCGGCATGGGTACTATCTTTTCGGATAGTCCGGCATGGGGACTATCGTTTTGGATAGTCCGGCATGGGGACTATCGTTTTGGATAGGCCGGCATGGGGACTATCGTTTTGGATAGTCCGGCATGGGGACTATCGTTTTGGATAGTCCGGCATTGGGACTATCGTTTTGGATAGTCCGGCATGGGGACTATCGTTTTGGATAGTTCGGCATGGGGACTATCGTTTTGGATAGTCCGGCATGGGGACTATCGTTTTGGATAGTCCGGCATGGGGACTATCGTTTTAGATAGTCCGGCATTGGGACTATCGTTTTGGATAGTCCGGCATGGGGACTATCGTTGTGGATAGTCCGGCATGGGGACTATCGTTTTGGATAGTCCGGCATTGGGACTATCGTTTTGGATAGTCCTGCATGGGGACTATCGTTTTGGATAGTCCGGCATTGGGACTATCGTTTTGGATAGTCCGGCATGGGGACTATCGTTTTGGATAGTTCGGCGTATGAACTATCGTTTTGGATAGTCCGGCATCTGAGTATCGTTTTGGATAGTCCGGCATGATGACTATCGTTTTGGATAGTCCGGCATGTTGACTATTGTTTTGGATAGTCCGGCATGTTGACTATCGTTTTGGATAGTCCGGCATGGGGACTACCGTTTTGGATAGTCCGGCATGGGGACTATCGTTTTGGATAGTCCGGCATGGGACTATCGTTTTGGATAGTCCGGCATGATGACTTTCGTTTTGGATAGTCCGGCATGTTGACTATCGTTTTGGATAGTCCGGCATGTTGACTATCGTTTTGGATAGTCCGGCATGGGGACTATCAATTTGGATAGTTCAACATGGGGACTATCGTTTTGGATAGTCCGGCATTGGGACTATTGTTTTGGATAGTCCGGCATGTTGACTATCGTTTTGGATAGTCCGGCATGTTGACTATCGTTTTGGATAGTCCGGCATGGGGACTATCAATTTGGATAGTTCAACATGGGGACTATCGTTTTGGATAGTCCGGCATTGGGACTATTGTTTTGGATAGTCCGGCATGTTGACTATCGTTTTGGATAGTCCGGCATGGGGACTATCGTTTTGGATAGTCCGGCATGGGGACTATCGTTTTGGATAGTCCGGCATGTGGACTATCGTTTTGGATAGTCCGGCATGGGGACTATCGTTTTGGATAGTCCGGCATGGGGACTATCGTTTTGGATAGTCCGGCATGGGGACTATCGTTTTGGATAGTCCGGCATGGGGACTATCGTTTTGGATAGTCCGGCATGGGGACTATCGTTTTGGATAGTCCGGCATCGGGACTATCGTTTTGGATAGTCCGGCATTGGGACTATCGTTTTGGATAGTCCGGCATGGGGACTTTCGTTTTGGACAGTTCGGCATGGGGACTATCGTTTTGGATAGTCCGGCATGGGACTATCGTTTTGGAAAGTCCGGCATGATGACTATCGTTTTGGATAGTCCGGCATGGTGACTATCGTTTTGGATAGTCCGGCATGTTGACTATCGTTTTGGATAGTCCGGCATGGGGACTACCGTTTTGGATAGTCCGGCATGGGGACTATCGTTTTGGATAGTCCGGCATGGGACTATCGTTTTGGATAGTCCGGCATGATGACTATCGTTTTTGGATAGTCCGGCATGTTGACTATCGTTTTGGATAGTCCGGCATGTTGACTATCGTTTTGGATAGTCCGGCATGGGGACTATCGTTTTGAAAAGTCCGGCATGGGGACTATCAATTTGGATAGTTCAACATGGGGACTATCGTTTTGGATAGTCCGGCATTGGGACTATCGTTTTGGATAGTCCGGCATGTTGACTATCGTTTTGGATAGTCCAGCATGGGGACTATCGTTTTGGATAGTCCGGCATGGGGACTATCGTTTTGGATAGTCCGGCATGGGGACTATCGTTTAGGATAGTCCGGCATTGGGACTATCGTTTTGGATAGTCCGGCATGGGGACTATCGTTTTGGATAGTCCGGCATGGGGACTATCGTTTTGGATAGTCCGGCATGGGGACTATCGTTTTGGATAGTCCGGCATGGGGACTATCGTTTTGGATAGTCCGGCATGGGGACTATCGTTTTGGATAGTCCGGCATGGGGACTATCGTTTTGGATAGTCCGGCATTGGGACTATCGTTTTGGATAGTCCGGGATGGGGACTATCGTTTTGGATAGTCCGGCATGGGGACTATCGTTTTGGATAGTCCGGCATGGGGACTATCGTTTTGGATAGTCCGGCATGGGGACTATCGTTTTGGATAGGCCGGCATGGGGACTATCGTTTTGGACAGTCCGGCATGGGGACTATCGTTTTGGATAGTCCGGCATTGGGACTATCGTTTTGGATAGTCCGGCATGGGGACTTTCGTTTTGGATAGTTCGGCATGGGGACTATCGTTTTGGATAGTCCGGCATGGGACTATCGTTTTGGATAGTCTGGCATGATGACTATCGTTTTGGATAGTCCGGCATGGTGACTATCGTTTTGGATAGTCCGGCATGTTGACTATCGTTTTGGATAGTCCGGCATGGGGACTACCGTTTTGGATAGTCCGGCATGGGGACTATCGTTTTGGATAGTCCGGCATGGGACTATCGTTTTGGATAGTCCGGCATGATGACTATCGTTTTGGATAGTCCGGCATGTTGACTATCGTTTTGGATAGTCCGGCATGTTGACTATCGTTTTGGATAGTCCGGCATGGGGACTATCGTTTTGAAAAGTCC
This sequence comes from Neoaliturus tenellus, assembly GCA_030545055.2. NCBI lineage: Eukaryota > Metazoa > Arthropoda > Insecta > Hemiptera > Cicadellidae > Neoaliturus > Neoaliturus tenellus. The sequence goes on from JAQYXR010000181.1 coordinate 31,875, forward strand.
GGCATGGGGACTATCAATTTGGATAGTTCAACATGGGGACTATCGTTTTGGATAGTCCGGCATTGGGACTATCGTTTTGGATAGTCCGGCATGTTGACTATCGTTTTGGATAGTCCGGCATGGGGACTATCGTTTTGGATAGTCCGGCATGGGGACTATCGTTTTGGATAGTCCGGCATGGGGACTATCGTTTTGGATAGTCCGGCATTGGGACTATCGTTTTGGATAGTCCGGCATGGGGACTATCGTTTTGGATAGTCCGGCATGGGGACTATCGTTTTGGATAGTCCGGCATGGGGACTATCGTTTTGGATAGTCCGGCATGGGGACTATCGTTTTGGATAGTCCGGCATGGGGACTATCGTTTTGGATAGTCCGGCATTGGGACTATCGTTTTGGATAGTCCGGGATGGGGACTATAGTTTTGGATAGTCCGGCATGTTGACTATCGTTTTGGATAGTCCGGCATGGGGACTAGCGTTTTGGATAGTCCGGCATGGGGACTATCGTTTTGGATAGTCCGGCATGGGACTATCGTTTTGGATAGTCCTGCATGATGACTATCGTTTTGGATAGTCCGGCATGTTGACTATCGTTTTGGATAGTCCGGCATGTTGACTATCGTTTTGGATAGTCCGGCATGGGGACTATCGTTTTGGATAGTCAGGCATGGGGACTATCGTTTTGGATAGTCCGGCATGGGGACTATCGTTTTAGATAGTCCGGCATGGGGACTATCGTTTTGGATAGTCAGGCATGGGGACTATCGTTTTGGATAGTCAGGCATGGGGACTATCGTTTTGGATAGTCCGGCATGGGGACTATCGTTTTAGATAGTCCGGCATGGGGACTATCATTTTGGATAGTCCGACATGGGGACTATCGCTTTGGATAGTCTGGCATTGGGACTATCGTTTTGGATAGTCCTGCATGGGGACTATCATTTTGGATAGTCCGGCATGAAGACTATCGTTTTGGACAGGCCGAAATGGGGACTCTCGTTTTAGATAGTCCGGCATGGGGACTATCGTTTTGGATAGTCCGTCATTGTGACTACCGTTTTGAATAGTCCGGCATGGGGACTATCGTTTTGGATAGTCCGGCATGGGGACTATCGTTTTGGATAGTCCGGCATTGGGACTATCGTTTTGGATAGTCCGGCATGGGGACTATCGTTGTGGATAGTACGGCATGGGGACTATCGTTTTGGATAGTCCGGCATGTTGACTATCGTTTTGGATAGTCCGGCATGTTGACTATCGTTTTGGATAGTCCGGCATGGGGACTACCGTTTTGGATAGTCCGGCATGGGGACTATCGTTTTGGATAGTCCGGCATGGGGACTATCGTTTTGGATAGTCCGGCATATGGACTATCGTTTTGGATACTCCGGCATGGGGACTATTGTTTTGGATAGTCCGGCATGGGGACTATCGTTTTGGATAGTCCAAAATAGGGACTATCGTTTTGGATAGTCCGGCATTGGGACTATCGTTTTGGATAGTCCGGCATTGGGACTATCGTTTTGGATAGTCCGGCCTTGGAACTATCGTTTTGGATAGTCCGGCATAAGGACTATCGTTTTGGATAGTCCGGCATGGGGACTATCGTTTTGGATAGTCCGGCATGGGGACTATCGTTTTGGATAGGCCGGCATGGGGACTATCGTTTTGGATAGTCCGGCATGGGGACTATCGTTTTGGATAGTCCGGCATTGGGACTATCGTTTTGGATAGTCCGGCATAAGGACTATCGTTTTGGATAGTCCGGCATGGGGACTATCGTTTTGGATAGTCCGGCATGGGACTATCGTTTTGGATAGTCCGGCATGATGACTATCGTTTTGGATAGTCCGGCATGGTGACTATCGTTTTGGATAGTCCGGCATGTTGACTATCGTTTTAGATAGTCCGGCATGGGGACTACCGTTTTGGATAGTCCGGCATGGGGACTATCGTTTTGGATAGTCCGGCATGGGGACTATCGTTTTGGATAGTCCGGCATATGGACTATCGTTTTGGATAGTCCGGCATGGGGACTATCGTTTTGGATAGTCCGGCATGGGGACTATCGTTTTGGATTCCGGCATGGGGACTATCGTTTTGGATAGTCCGGCATGGGGACTATCGTTCTGGATAGTCCGGCATGGGGACTATCGTTTTAGATAGTCCGGCATGGGGACTATCGTTTTAGATAGTCCGGCATTGGGACTATCGTTTTGGATAGTCCAGCATGGGGACTATCGTTGTGGATAGTCCGGCATGGGGACTATCGTTTTGGATAGTCCGGCATTGGGACTATCGTTTTGGACAGTCCTGCATGGGGACTATCGTTTTGGATAGTCCGGCATTGGGACTATCGTTTTGGATAGTCCGGCATGGGGACTATCGTTTTAGATAGTTCGGCATGGGGACTATCGTTTTGGATTGTCCGGCATGGGAGTATCGTTTTGGATAGTCCGGCATGATGACTATCGTTTTGGATAGTCCGGCATGTTGATTATTGTTTTGGATAGTCCGGCATGTTGACTATCGTTTTGGATAGTCCGGCATGGGGACTACCGTTTTGGATAGTCCGGCATGGGGACTATCGTTTTGGATAGTCCGGCATGGGACTATAGTTTTGGATAGTCCGGCATGATGACTATCGTTTTGGATAGTCCGGCATGTTGACTATCGTTTTGGATAGTCCGGCATGTTGACTATCGTTTTGGATAGTCCGGCATGGGGACTATCGTTTTGAAAAGTCCGGCATGGGGACTATCAATTTGGATAGTTCAACATGGGGACTATCGTTTTGGATAGTCCGGCATTGGGACTATTGTTTTGGATAGTCCGGCATGTTGACTATCGTTTTGGATAGTCCGGCATGGGGACTATCGTTTTGGATAGTCCGGCATGGGGACTATCGTTTTGGATAGTCCGGCATGGGGACTATCGTTTTGGATAGTCCGGCATGGGGACTATCGTTTTGGATAGTCCGGCATGGGGACTATCGTTTTGGATAGTCCGGCATGGGGACTATCGTTTTGGATAGTCCGGCATGGGGACTATCGTTTCGGATAGTCCGGCATGGGGACTATCGTTTTGGATAGTCCGGCATGGGGACTATCGTTTTGGATAGGCCGGCATGGGGACTATCGTTTTGGATAGTCCGGCATGGGGACTATCGTTTTGGATAGTCCGGCATTGGGACTATCGTTTTGGATAGTCCGGCATGGGGACTATCGTTTTGGATAGTTCGGCATGGGGACTATCGTTTTGGATAGTCCGGCATGGGGACTATCGTTTTGGATAGTCCGGCATGGGGACTATCGTTTTAGATAGTCCGGCATTGGGACTATCGTTTTGGATAGTCCGGCATGGGGACTATCGTTGTGGATAGTCCGGCATGGGGACTATCGTTTTGGATAGTCCGGCATTGGGACTATCGTTTTGGATAGTCCTGCATGGGGACTATCGTTTTGGATAGTCCGGCATTGGGACTATCGTTTTGGATAGTCCGGCATGGGGACTATCGTTTTGGATAGTTCGGCATGGGGACTATCGTTTTGGATAGTCCGGCATGGGAGTATCGTTTTGGATAGTCCGGCATGATGACTATCGTTTTGGATAGTCCGGCATGTTGACTATTGTTTTGGATAGTCCGGCATGTTGACTATCGTTTTGGATAGTCCGGCATGGGGACTACCGTTTTGGATAGTCCGGCATGGGGACTATCGTTTTGGATAGTCCGGCATGGGACTATCGTTTTGGATAGTCCGGCATGATGACTTTCGTTTTGGATAGTCCGGCATGTTGACTATCGTTTTGGATAGTCCGGCATGTTGACTATCGTTTTGGATAGTCCGGCATGGGGACTATCAATTTGGATAGTTCAACATGGGGACTATCGTTTTGGATAGTCCGGCATTGGGACTATTGTTTTGGATAGTCCGGCATGTTGACTATCGTTTTGGATAGTCCGGCATGTTGACTATCGTTTTGGATAGTCCGGCATGGGGACTATCAATTTGGATAGTTCAACATGGGGACTATCGTTTTGGATAGTCCGGCATTGGGACTATTGTTTTGGATAGTCCGGCATGTTGACTATCGTTTTGGATAGTCCGGCATGGGGACTATCGTTTTGGATAGTCCGGCATGGGGACTATCGTTTTGGATAGTCCGGCATGTGGACTATCGTTTTGGATAGTCCGGCATGGGGACTATCGTTTTGGATAGTCCGGCATGGGGACTATCGTTTTGGATAGTCCGGCATGGGGACTATCGTTTTGGATAGTCCGGCATGGGGACTATCGTTTTGGATAGTCCGGCATGGGGACTATCGTTTTGGATAGTCCGGCATCGGGACTATCGTTTTGGATAGTCCGGCATTGGGACTATCGTTTTGGATAGTCCGGCATGGGGACTTTCGTTTTGGACAGTTCGGCATGGGGACTATCGTTTTGGATAGTCCGGCATGGGACTATCGTTTTGGAAAGTCCGGCATGATGACTATCGTTTTGGATAGTCCGGCATGGTGACTATCGTTTTGGATAGTCCGGCATGTTGACTATCGTTTTGGATAGTCCGGCATGGGGACTACCGTTTTGGATAGTCCGGCATGGGGACTATCGTTTTGGATAGTCCGGCATGGGACTATCGTTTTGGATAGTCCGGCATGATGACTATCGTTTTTGGATAGTCCGGCATGTTGACTATCGTTTTGGATAGTCCGGCATGTTGACTATCGTTTTGGATAGTCCGGCATGGGGACTATCGTTTTGAAAAGTCCGGCATGGGGACTATCAATTTGGATAGTTCAACATGGGGACTATCGTTTTGGATAGTCCGGCATTGGGACTATCGTTTTGGATAGTCCGGCATGTTGACTATCGTTTTGGATAGTCCAGCATGGGGACTATCGTTTTGGATAGTCCGGCATGGGGACTATCGTTTTGGATAGTCCGGCATTGGGACTATCGTTTTGGATAGTCCGGCATGGGGGACTATCGTTTAGGATAGTCCGGCATTGGGACTATCGTTTTGGATAGTCCGGCATGGGGACTATCGTTTTGGATAGTCCGGCATGGGGACTATCGTTTTGGATAGTCCGGCATGGGGACTATCGTTTTGGATAGTCCGGCATGGGGACTATCGTTTTGGATAGTCCGGCATGGGGACTATCGTTTTGGATAGTCCGGCATTGGGACTATCGTTTTGGATAGTCCGGGATGGGGACTATCGTTTTGGATAGTCCGGCATGGGGACTATCGTTTTGGATAGTCCGGCATGGGGACTATCGTTTTGGATAGTCCGGCATGGGGACTATCGTTTTGGATAGGCCGGCATGGGGACTATCGTTTTGGACAGTCCGGCATGGGGACTATCGTTTTGGATAGTCCGGCATTGGGGACTATCGTTTTGGATAGTCCGGCATGGGGACTTTCGTTTTGGATAGTTCGGCATGGGAACTATCGTTTTGGATAGTCCGGCATGGGACTATCGTTTTGGATAGTCTGGCATGATGACTATCGTTTTGGATAGTCCGGCATGGTGACTATCGTTTTGGATAGTCCGGCATGTTGACTATCGTTTTGGATAGTCCGGCATGGGGACTACCGTTTTGGATAGTCCGGCATGGGGACTATCGTTTTGGATAGTCCGGCATGGGACTATCGTTTTGGATAGTCCGGCATGATGACTATCGTTTTGGATAGTCCGGCATGTTGACTATCGTTTTGGATAGTCCGGCATGTTGACTATCGTTTTGGATAGTCCGGCATGGGGACTATCGTTTTGAAAAGTCCGGCATGGGGACTATCAATTTGGATAGTTCAACATGGGGGACTATCGTTTTGGATAGTCCGGCATTGGGACTATCGTTTTGGATAGTCCGGCATGTTGACTATCGTTTTGGATAGTCCGGCATGGGGACTATCGTTTTGGATAGTCCGGCATGGGGACTATCGTTTTGGATAGTCCGGCATGGGGACTATCGTTTTGGATAGTCCGGCATTGGGACTATCGTTTTGGATAGTCCGGCATGGGGACTATCGTTTTGGATAGTCCGGCATGGGGACTATCGTTTTGGATATTCCGGCATGGGGACTATCGTTTTGGATAGTCCGGCATGGGGACTATCGTTTTGGATAGTCCGGCATGGGGACTATCGTTTTGGATAGTCCGGCATTGGGACTATCGTTTTGGATAGTCCGGGATGGGGACTATAGTTTTGGATAGTCCGGCATGTTGACTATCGTTTTGGATAGTCCGGCATGGGGACTAGCGTTTTGGATAGTCCGGCATGGGGACTATCGTTTTGGATAGTCCGGCATGGGACTATCGTTTTGGATAGTCCTGCATGATGACTATCGTTTTGGATAGTCCGGCATGTTGACTATCGTTTTGGATAGTCCGGCATGTTGACTATCGTTTTGGATAGTCCGGCATGGGGACTATCGTTTTGAAAGGTCCGGCTTGGGGACTATCAATTTGGATAGTTCAACATGGGGACTATCGTTTTGGATAGTCCGGCATTGGGACTATCGTTTTGGATTGTCCGGCATGTTGTCTATCGTTTTGGATAGTCCGGCATGGGGACTATCGTTTTGGATAGTCCGGCATGGGGACTATCGTTTTGGATAGTCCGGCATTGGGACTATCGTTTTGGACAGTCCTGCATGGGGACTATCGTTTTGGATAGTCCGGCATTGGGACTATCGTTTTGGATAGTCCGGCATGGGGACTATCGTTTTAGATAGTTCGGCATGGGGACTATCGTTTTGGATTGTCCGGCATGGGAGTATCGTTTTGGATAGTCCGGCATGATGACTATCGTTTTGGATAGTCCGGCATGTTGATTATTGTTTTGGATAGTCCGGCATGTTGACTATCGTTTTGGATAGTCCGGCATGGGGACTACCGTTTTGGATAGTCCGGCATGGGGACTATCGTTTTGGATAGTCCGGCATGGGACTATAGTTTTGGATAGTCCGGCATGATGACTATCGTTTTGGATAGTCCGGCATGTTGACTATCGTTTTGGATAGTCCGGCATGTTGACTATCGTTTTGGATAGTCCGGCATGGGGACTATCGTTTTGAAAAGTCCGGCATGGGGACTATCAATTTGGATAGTTCAACATGGGGACTATCGTTTTGGATAGTCCGGCATTGGGACTATTGTTTTGGATAGTCCGGCATGTTGACTATCGTTTTGGATAGTCCGGCATGGGGACTATCGTTTTGGATAGTCCGGCATGGGGACTATCGTTTTGGATAGTCCGGCATGGGGACTATCGTTTTGGATAGTCCGGCATGGGGACTATCGTTTTGGATAGTCCGGCATGGGGACTATCGTTTTGGATAGTCCGGCATGGGGACTATCGTTTTGGATAGTCCGGCATGGGGACTATCGTTTCGGATAGTCCGGCATGGGGACTATCGTTTTGGATAGTCCGGCATGGGGACTATCGTTTTGGATAGGCCGGCATGGGGACTATCGTTTTGGATAGTCCGGCATGGGGACTATCGTTTTGGATAGTCCGGCATTGGGACTATCGTTTTGGATAGTCCGGCATGGGGACTATCGTTTTGGATAGTTCGGCATGGGGACTATCGTTTTGGATAGTCCGGCATGGGGACTATCGTTTTGGATAGTCCGGCATGGGGACTATCGTTTTAGATAGTCCGGCATTGGGACTATCGTTTTGGATAGTCCGGCATGGGGACTATCGTTGTGGATAGTCCGGCATGGGGACTATCGTTTTGGATAGTCCGGCATTGGGACTATCGTTTTGGATAGTCCTGCATGGGGACTATCGTTTTGGATAGTCCGGCATTGGGACTATCGTTTTGGATAGTCCGGCATGGGGACTATCGTTTTGGATAGTTCGGCATGGGGACTATCGTTTTGGATAGTCCGGCATGGGAGTATCGTTTTGGATAGTCCGCATGATGACTATCGTTTTGGATAGTCCGGCATGTTGACTATTGTTTTGGATAGTCCGACATGTTGACTATCGTTTTGGATAGTCCGGCATGGGGACTACCGTTTTGGATAGTCCGGCATGGGGACTATCGTTTTGGATAGTCCGGCATGGGACTATCGTTTTGGATAGTCCGGCATGATGACTTTCGTTTTGGATAGTCCGGCATGTTGACTATCGTTTTGGATAGTCCGGCATGTTGACTATCGTTTTGGATAGTCCGGCATGGGGACTATCAATTTGGATAGTTCAACATGGGGACTATCGTTTTGGATAGTCCGGCATTGGGACTATTGTTTTGGATAGTCCGGCATGTTGACTATCGTTTTGGATAGTCCGGCATGTTGACTATCGTTTTGGATAGTCCGGCATGGGGACTATCAATTTGGATAGTTCAACATGGGGACTATCGTTTTGGATAGTCCGGCATTGGGACTATTGTTTTGGATAGTCCGGCATGTTGACTATCGTTTTGGATAGTCCGGCATGGGGACTATCGTTTTGGATAGTCCGGCATGGGGACTATCGTTTTGGATAGTCCGGCATGTGGACTATCGTTTTGGATAGTCCGGCATGGGGACTATCGTTTTGGATAGTCCGGCATGGGGACTATCGTTTTGGATAGTCCGGCATGGGGACTATCGTTTTGGATAGTCCGGCATGGGACTATCGTTTTGGATAGTCCGGCATGGGGACTATCGTTTTGGATAGTCCGCATCGGGACTATCGTTTTGGATAGTCCGGCATTGGGACTATCGTTTTGGATAGTCCGGCATGGGGACTTTCGTTTTGGACAGTTCGGCATGGGGACTATCGTTTTGGATAGTCCGGCATGGGACTATCGTTTTGGAAAGTCCGGCATGATGACTATCGTTTTGGATAGTCCGGCATGGTGACTATCGTTTTGGATAGTCCGGCATGTTGACTATCGTTTTGGATAGTCCGGCATGGGGACTACCGTTTTGGATAGTCCGGCATGGGGACTATCGTTTTGGATAGTCCGGCATGGGACTATCGTTTTGGATAGTCCGGCATGATGACTATCGTTTTTGGATAGTCCGGCATGTTGACTATCGTTTTGGATAGTCCGGCATGTTGACTATCGTTTTGGATAGTCCGGCATGGGGACTATCGTTTTGAAAAGTCCGGCATGGGGACTATCAATTTGGATAGTTCAACATGGGGACTATCGTTTTGGATAGTCCGGCATTGGGACTATCGTTTTGGATAGTCCGGCATGTTGACTATCGTTTTGGATAGTCCAGCATGGGGACTATCGTTTTGGATAGTCCGGCATGGGGACTATCGTTTTGGATAGTCCGGCATTGGGACTATCGTTTTGGATAGTCCGGCATGGGGACTATCGTTTAGGATAGTCCGGCATTGGGACTATCGTTTTGGATAGTCCGGCATGGGGACTATCGTTTTGGATAGTCCGGCATGGGGACTATCGTTTTGGATAGTCCGGCATGGGGACTATCGTTTTGGATAGTCCGGCATGGGGACTATCGTTTTGGATAGTCCGGCATGGGGACTATCGTTTTGGATAGTCCGGCATTGGGACTATCGTTTTGGATAGTCCGGGATGGGGACTATCGTTTTGGATAGTCCGGCATGGGGACTATCGTTTTGGATAGTCCGGCATGGGGACTATCGTTTTGGATAGTCCGGCATGGGGACTATCGTTTTGGATAGGCCGGCATGGGGACTATCGTTTTGGACAGTCCGGCATGGGGACTATCGTTTTGGATAGTCCGGCATTGGGACTATCGTTTTGGATAGTCCGGCATGGGGACTTTCGTTTTGGATAGTTCGGCATGGGGACTATCGTTTTGGATAGTCCGGCATGGGACTATCGTTTTGGATAGTCTGGCATGATGACTATCGTTTTGGATAGTCCGGCATGGTGACTATCGTTTTGGATAGTCCGGCATGTTGACTATCGTTTTGGATAGTCCGGCATGGGGACTACCGTTTTGGATAGTCCGGCATGGGGACTATCGTTTTGGATAGTCCGGCATGGGACTATCGTTTTGGATAGTCCGGCATGATGACTATCGTTTTGGATAGTCCGGCATGTTGACTATCGTTTTGTATAGTCCGGCATGTTGACTATCGTTTTGGATAGTCCGGCATGGGGACTATCGTTTTGAAAAGTCCGGCATGGGGACTATCAATTTGGATAGTTCAACATGGGGACTATCGTTTTGGATAGTCCGGCATTGGGACTATCGTTTTGGATAGTCCGGCATGTTGACTATCGTTTTGGATAGTCCGGCATGGGGACTATCGTTTTGGATAGTCCGGCATGGGGACTATCGTTTTGGATAGTCCGGCATGGGGACTATCGTTTTGGATAGTCCGGCATTGGGACTATCGTTTTGGATAGTCCGGCATGGGGACTATCGTTTTGGATAGTCCGGCATGGGGACTATCGTTTTGGATATTCCGGCATGGGGACTATCGTTTTGGATAGTCCGGCATGGGGACTATCGTTTTGGATAGTCCGGCATGGGGACTATCGTTTTGGATAGTCCGGCATTGGGACTATCGTTTTGGATAGTCCGGGATGGGGACTATAGTTTTGGATAGTCCGGCATGTTGACTATCGTTTTGGATAGTCCGGCATGGGGACTAGCGTTTTGGATAGTCCGGCATGGGGACTATCGTTTTGGATAGTCCGGCATGGGACTATCGTTTTGGATAGTCCTGCATGATGACTATCGTTTTGGATAGTCCGGCATGTTGACTATCGTTTTGGATAGTCCGGCATGTTGACTATCGTTTTGGATAGTCCGGCATGGGGACTATCGTTTTGAAAGGTCCGGCTTGGGGACTATCAATTTGGATAGTTCAACATGGGGACTATCGTTTTGGATAGTCCGGCATTGGGACTATCGTTTTGGATTGTCCGGCATGTTGTCTATCGTTTTGGATAGTCCGGCATGGGGACTATCGTTTTGGATAGTCCGGCATGGGGACTATCGTTTTGGATAGTCCGGCATGGGGACTATCGTTTTGGATAGTCCGGCATGGAGACTATCGTTTTGGATAGTCCGGCATGGGGACTATCGTTTTGGATAGTCCGGCATGGGGACTATCGTTTTGGATAGTCCGGCATGGGGACTATCGTTTTGGATAGTCCGGCATGGGGACTATCGTTTTGGATAGTCCGGCATGGGGACTATCGTTTTGGATAGTCCGGCATGGGGACTATCGTTTTGGATAGTCCGGCATGGGACTATCGTTTTGGATAGTCCGGCATGGAGACTATCGTTTTGGATAGTCCGGCATGTTGACTATCGTTTTGGATAGTCCGGCATGTTGACTATCGTTTTGGATAGTCCGGCATGGGGACTACCGTTTTTGATAGTCCGGCATGGGGACTATTGTTTTGGATAGTCCGTCATTGGGACTATCGTTTTATATAGTCCGGCATGGGGACTATCGTTTCGGATAGTCCGGCATGGGGACTATCGTTTTGGATAGTCCGGCATGGGGACTATCGTTTTGGATAGTTTAACATGGGGACTATCGTTTTGGATAGTCCGGCATTGGGACTATCGTTTTGGATAGTCCGGCATTGGGACTATCGTTTTGGATAGTCCGGCATGGGGACTTTCGTTTTGGACAGTTCGGCATGGGGACTATCGTTTTGGATAGTCCGGCATGGGACTATCGTTTTGGAAAGTCCGGCATGATGACTATCGTTTTGGATAGTCCGGCATGGTGACTATCGTTTTGGATAGTCCGGCATGTTGACTATCGTTTTGGATAGTCCGGCATGGGGACTACCGTTTTGGATAGTCCGGCATGGGGACTATCGTTTTGGATAGTCCGGCACGGGACTATCGTTTTGGATAGTCCGGCATGATGACTATCGTTTTTGGATAGTCCGGCATGTTGACTATCGTTTTGGATAGTCCGGCATGTTGACTATCGTTTTGGATAGTCCGGCATGGGGACTATCGTTTTGAAAAGTCCGGCATGGGGACTATCAATTTGGATAGTTCAACATGGGGACTATCGTTTTGGATAGTCCGGCATTGGGACTATCGTTTTGGATAGTCCGGCATGTTGACTATCGTTTTGGATAGTCCAGCATGGGGACTATCGTTTTGGATAGTCCGACATGGGGACTATCGTTTTGGATAGTCCGGCATGGGGACTATCGTTTAGGATAGTCCGGCATTGGGACTATCGTTTTGGATAGTCCGGCATGGGGACTATCGTTTTGGATAGTCCGGCATGGGGACTATCGTTTTGGATAGTCCGGCATGGGGACTATCGTTTTGGATAGTCCGGCATGGGGACTATCGTTTTGGATAGTCCGGCATGGGGACTATCGTTTTGGATAGTCCGGCATTGGGACTATCGTTTTGGATAGTCCGGGATGGGGACTATCGTTTTGGATAGTCCGGCATGGGGACTATCGTTTTGGATAGTCCGGCATGGGGACTATCGTTTTGGATAGTCCGGCATGGGGACTATCGTTTTGGATAGGCCGGCATGGGGACTATCGTTTTGGACAGTCCGGCATGGGGACTATCGTTTTGGATAGTCCGGCATTGGGACTATCGTTTTGGATAGTCCGGCATGGGGACTTTCGTTTTGGATAGTTCGGCATGGGGACTATCGTTTTGGATAGTCCGGCATGGGACTATCGTTTTGGATAGTCTGGCATGATGACTATCGTTTTGGATAGTCCGGCATGGTGACTATCGTTTTGGATAGTCCGGCATGTTGACTATCGTTTTGGATAGTCCGGCATGGGGACTACCGTTTTGGATAGTCCGGCATGGGGACTATCGTTTTGGATAGTCCGGCATGGGACTATCGTTTTGGAAAGTCCGGCATGATGACTATCGTTTTGGATAGTCCGGCATGTTGACTATCGTTTTGGATAGTCCGGCATGTTGACTATCGTTTTGGATAGTCCGGCATGGGGACTATCGTTTTGAAAAGTCCGGCATGGGGACTATCAATTTGGATAGTTCAACATGGGGACTATCGTTTTGGATAGTCCGGCATTGGGACTATCGTTTTGGATAGTCCGGCATGTTGACTATCGTTTTGGATAGTCCGGCATGGGGACTATCGTTTTGGATAGTCCGGCATGGGGACTATCGTTTTGGATAGTCCGGCATGGGGACTATCGTTTTGGATAGTCCGGCATTGGGACTATCGTTTTGGATAGTCCGGCATGGGGACTATCGTTTTGGATAGTCCGGCATGGGGACTATCGTTTTGGATAGTCCGGCATGGGGACTATCGTTTTGGATAGTCCGGCATGGGGACTATCGTTTTGGATAGTCCGGCATGGGGACTATCGTTTTGGATAGTCCGGCATTGGGACTATCGTTTTGGATAGTCCGGGATGGGGACTATAGTTTTGGATAGTCCGGCATGTTGACTATCGTTTTGGATAGTCCGGCATGGGGACTAGCGTTTTGGATAGTCCGGCATGGGGACTATCGTTTTGGATAGTCCGGCATGGGACTATCGTTTTGGATAGTCCTGCATGATGACTATCGTTTTGGATAGTCCGGCATGTTGACTATCGTTTTGGATAGTCCGGCATGTTGACTATCGTTTTGGATAGTCCGGCATGGGGACTATCGTTTTGAAAGGTCCGGCTTGGGGACTATCAATTTGGATAGTTCAACATGGGGACTATCGTTTTGGATAGTCCGGCATTGGGACTATCGTTTTGGATTGTCCGGCATGTTGTCTATCGTTTTGGATAGTCCGGCATGGGGACTATCGTTTTGGATAGTCCGGCATGGGGACTATCGTTTTGGATAGTCCGGCATGGGGACTATCGTTTTGGATAGTCCGGCATGGAGACTATCGTTTTGGATAGTCCGGCATGGGGACTATCGTTTTGGATAGTCCGGCATGGGGACTATCGTTTTGGATAGTCCGGCATGGGGACTATCGTTTTGGATAGTCCGGCATGGGGACTATCGTTTTGGATAGTCCGGCATGGGGACTATCGTTTTGGATAGTCCGGCATGGGGACTATCGTTTTGGATAGTCCGGCATGGGACTATCGTTTTGGATAGTCCGGCATGGAGACTATCGTTTTGGATAGTCCGGCATGTTGACTATCGTTTTGGATAGTCCGGCATGTTGACTATCGTTTTGGATAGTCCGGCATGGGGACTACCGTTTTGGATAGTCCGGCATGGGGACTATTGTTTTGGATAGTCCGGCATTGGGACTATCGTTTTATATAGTCCGGCATGGGGACTATCGTTTCGGATAGTCCGGCATGGGGACTATCGTTTTGGATAGTCCGGCATGGGGACTATCGTTTTGGATAGTCCAACATGGGGACTATCGTTTTGGATAGTCCGGCATTGGGACTATCGTTTTGGATAGTCCGGCATGGGGACTATCGTTTTGGATAGTCCGGCATGGGGACTATCGTTTTGGATAGTCCGGGATGGGGACTATCGTTTTGGATAGTCCGGCATGGGGACTATCGTTTTGGATAGTCCGGCATGGGGACTATCGTTTTGGATAGTCCGGCAGGGGGACTATCGTTTTGGATAGTCCGGCATGGGGACTATCGTTTTGGATAGTCCGGAACGGGGACTATCGTTTTGGATAGTCCGGCATGGGACTATCGTTTTGGATAGTCTGGCATTATGACTATCGTTTTGGATAGTCCGGCATGTTGACTATCGTTTTGGATACTCCGGCATGGGGACTATCGTTCTGGATAGTCCGGCATGGGGACTATCGTTTTAGATAGTCCGGCATGGGAACTATCGTTTTAGATAGTCCGGCATTGGGACTATCGTTTTGGATAGTCCAGCATGGGGACTATCGTTGTGGATAGTCCGGCATGGGGACTATCGTTTTGGATAGTCCGGCATTGGGACTATCGTTTTGGACAGTCCTGCATGGGGACTATCGTTTTGGATAGTCCGGCATTGGGACTATCGTTTTGGATAGTCCGGCATGGGGACTATCGTTTTAGATAGTTCGGCATGGGGACTATCGTTTTGGATTGTCCGGCATGGGAGTATCGTTTTGGATAGTCCGGCATGATGACTATCGTTTTGGATAGTCCGGCATGTTGATTATTGTTTTGGATAGTCCGGCATGTTGACTATCGTTTTGGATAGTCCGGCATGGGGACTACCGTTTTGGATAGTCCGGCATGGGGACTATCGTTTTGGATAGTCCGGCATGGGACTATAGTTTTGGATAGTCCGGCATGATGACTATCGTTTTGGATAGTCCGGCATGTTGACTATCGTTTTGGATAGTCTGGCATGTTGACTATCGTTTTGGATAGTCCGGCATAGGGACTATCGTTTTGAAAAGTCCGGCATGGGGACTATCAATTTGGATAGTTCAACATGGGGACTATCGTTTTGGATAGTCCGGCATTGGGACTATTGTTTTGGATAGTCCGGCATGTTGACTATCGTTTTGGATAGTCCGGCATGGGGACTATCGTTTTGGATAGTCCGGCATGGGGACTATCGTTTTGGATAGTCCGGCATGGGGACTATCGTTTTGGATAGTCCGGCATGGGGACTATCGTTTTGGATAGTCCGGCATGGGGACTATCGTTTTGGATAGTCCGGCATGGGGACTATCGTTTTGGATAGTCCGGCATGGGGACTATCGTTTTGGATAGTCCGGCATGGGGACTATCGTTTCGGATAGTCCGGCATGGGGACTATCGTTTTGGATAGTCCGGCATGGGGACTATCGTTTTGGATAGGCCGGCATGGGGACTATCGTTTTGGATAGTCCGGCATGGGGACTATCGTTTTGGATAGTCCGGCATTGGGACTATCGTTTTGGATAGTCCGGCATGTTGACTATCGTTTTGGATAGTCCGGCATGGGGACTATCGTTTTGGATAGTCCGGCATGGGGACTATCGTTTTGGATAGTCCGGCATGGGGACTATCGTTTTAGATAGTCCGGCATTGGGACTATCGTTTTGGATAGTCCGGCATGGGGACTATCGTTGTGGATAGTCCGGCATGGGGACTATCGTTTTGGATAGTCCGGCATTGGGACTATCGTTTTGGATAGTCCTGCATGGGGACTATCGTTTTGGATAGTCCGGCATTGGGACTATCGTTTTGGATAGTCCGGCATGGGGACTATCGTTTTGGATAGTTCGGCATGGGGACTATCGTTTTGGATAGTCCGGCATGGGAGTATCGTTTTGGATAGTCCGGCATGATGACTATCGTTTTGGATAGTCCGGCATGTTGACTATTGTTTTGGATAGTCCGGCATGTTGACTATCGTTTTGGATAGTCCGGCATGGGGACTACCGTTTTGGATAGTCCGGCATGGGGACTATCGTTTTGGATAGTCCGGCATGGGACTATCGTTTTGGATAGTCCGGCATGATGACTTTCGTTTTGGATAGTCCGGCATGTTGACTATCGTTTTGGATAGTCCGGCATGTTGACTATCGTTTTGGATAGTCCGGCATGGGGACTATCAATTTGGATAGTTCAACATGGGGACTATCGTTTTGGATAGTCCGGCATTGGGACTATTGTTTTGGATAGTCCGGCATGTTGACTATCGTTTTGGATAGTCCGGCATGTTGACTATCGTTTTGGATAGTCCGGCATGGGGACTATCAATTTGGATAGTTCAACATGGGGACTATCGTTTTGGATAGTCCGGCATTGGGACTATTGTTTTGGATAGTCCGGCATGTTGACTATCGTTTTGGATAGTCCGGCATGGTTACTATCGTTTTGGATAGTCCGGCATGGGGACTATCGTTTTGGATAGTCCGGCATGTGGACTATCGTTTTGGATAGTCCGGCATGGGGACTATCGTTTTGGATAGTCCGGCATGGGGACTATCGTTTTGGATAGTCCGGCATGGGGACTATCGTTTTGGATAGTCCGGCATGGGGACTATCGTTTTGGATAGTCCGGCATGGGGACTATCGTTTTGGATAGTCCGGCATCGGGACTATCGTTTTGGATAGTCCGGCATTGGGACTATCGTTTTGGATAGTCCGGCATGGGGACTTTCGTTTTGGACAGTTCGGCATGGGGACTATCGTTTTGGATAGTCCGGCATGGGACTATCGTTTTGGAAAGTCCGGCATGATGACTATCGTTTTGGATAGTCCGGCATGGTGACTATCGTTTTGGATAGTCCGGCATGTTGACTATCGTTTTGGATAGTCCGGCATGGGACTACCGTTTTGGATAGTCCGGCATGGGGACTATCGTTTTGGATAGTCCGGCATGGGACTATCGTTTTGGATAGTCCGGCATGATGACTATCGTTTTTGGATAGTCCGGCATGTTGACTATCGTTTTGGATAGTCCGGCATGTTGACTATCGTTTTGGATAGTCCGGCATGGGGACTATCGTTTTGAAAAGTCCGGCATGGGGACTATCAATTTGGATAGTTCAACATGGGGACTATCGTTTTGGATAGTCCGGCATTGGGACTATCGTTTTGGATAGTCCGGCATGTTGACTATCGTTTTGGATAGTCCAGCATGGGGACTATCGTTTTGGATAGTCCGGCATGGGGACTATCGTTTTGGATAGTCCGGCATGGGGACTATCGTTTAGGATAGTCCGGCATTGGGACTATCGTTTTGGATAGTCCGGCATGGGGACTATCGTTTTGGATAGTCCGGCATGGGGACTATCGTTTTGGATAGTCCGGCATGGGGACTATCGTTTTGGATAGTCCGGCATGGGGACTATCGTTTTGGATAGTCCGGCATGGGGACTATCGTTTTGGATAGTCCGGCATTGGGACTATCGTTTTGGATAGTCCGGGATGGGGACTATCGTTTTGGATAGTCCGGCATGGGACTATCGTTTTGGATAGTCCGGCATGGGGACTATCGTTTTGGATAGTCCGGCATGGGGACTATCGTTTTGGATAGGCCGGCATGGGGACTATCGTTTTGGACAGTCCGGCATGGGGACTATCGTTTTGGATAGTCCGGCATTGGGACTATCGTTTTGGATAGTCCGGCATGGGGACTTTCGTTTTGGATAGTTCGGCATGGGGACTATCGTTTTGGATAGTCCGGCATGGGACTATCGTTTTGGATAGTCTGGCATGATGACTATCGTTTTGGATAGTCCGGCATGGTGACTATCGTTTTGGATAGTCCGGCATGTTGACTATCGTTTTGGATAGTCCGGCATGGGGACTACCGTTTTGGATAGTCCGGCATGGGGACTATCGTTTTGGATAGTCCGGCATGGGACTATCGTTTTGGATAGTCCGGCATGATGACTATCGTTTTGGATAGTCCGGCATGTTGACTATCGTTTTGGATAGTCCGGCATGTTGACTATCGTTTTGGATAGTCCGGCATGGGGACTATCGTTTTGAAAAGTCCGGCATGGGGACTATCAATTTGGATAGTTCAACATGGGGACTATCGTTTTGGATAGTCCGGAATTGGGACTATCGTTTTGGATAGTCCGGCATGTTGACTATCGTTTTGGATAGTCCGGCATGGGGACTATCGTTTTGGATAGTCCGGCATGGGGACTATCGTTTTGGATAGTCCGGCATGGGGACTATCGTTTTGGATAGTCCGGCATTGGGACTATCGTTTTGGATAGTCCGGCATGGGGACTATCGTTTTGGATAGTCCGGCATGGGACTATCGTTTTGGATAGTCCGGCATCGGGACTATCGTTTTGGATAGTCCGGCATGGGGACTATCGTTTTGGATAGTCCGGCATTGGGACTATCGTTTTGGATAGTCCGGGATGGGGACTATAGTTTTGGATAGTCCGGCATGTTGACTATCGTTTTGGATAGTCCGGCATGGGGACTACCGTTTTGGATAGTCCGGCATGGGGACTACCGTTTTGGATAGTCCGGCATGGGACTATCGTTTTGGATAGTCCTGCATGATGACTATCGTTTTGGATAGTCCGGCATGTTGACTATCGTTTTGGATAGTCCGGCATGTTGACTATCGTTTTGGATAGTCCGGCATGGGGACTATCGTTTTGGATAGTCCGGCATGGGGACTATCGTTTTGGATAGTTCGGCATGGGGACTATCGTTTTGGATAGTCCGGCATGGGAGTATCGTTTTGGATAGTCCGGCATGATGACTATCGTTTTGGATAGTCCGGCATGTTGACTATTGTTTTGGATAGTCCGGCATGTTGACTATCGTTTTGGATAGTCCGGCATGGGGACTACCGTTTTGGATAGTCCGGCATGGGGACTATCGTTTTGGATAGTCCGGCATGGGACTATCGTTTTGGATAGTCCGGCATGATGACTTTCGTTTTGGATAGTCCGGCATGTTGACTATCGTTTTGGATAGTCCGGCATGGGGACTATCAATTTGGATAGTTCAACATGGGGACTATCGTTTTGGATAGTCCGGCATTGGGACTATTGTTTTGGATAGTCCGGCATGTTGACTATCGTTTTGGATAGTCCGGCATGTTGACTATCGTTTTGGATAGTCCGGCATGGGGACTATCAATTTGGATAGTTCAACATGGGGACTATCGTTTTGGATAGTCCGGCATTGGGACTATTGTTTTGGATAGTCCGGCATGTTGACTATCGTTTTGGATAGTCCGGCATGGGGACTATCGTTTTGGATAGTCCGGCATGGGGACTATCGTTTTGGATAGTCCGGCATGTGGACTATCGTTTTGGATAGTCCGGCATGGGGACTATCGTTTTGGATAGTCCGGCATGGGGACTATCGTTTTGGATAGTCCGGCATGGGGACTATCGTTTTGGATAGTCCGGCATGGGGACTATCGTTTTGGATAGTCCGGCATGGGGACTATCGTTTTGGATAGTCCGGCATCGGGACTATCGTTTTGGATAGTCCGGCATTGGGACTATCGTTTTGGATAGTCCGGCATGGGGACTTTCGTTTTGGACAGTTCGGCATGGGGACTATCGTTTTGGATAGTCCGGCATGGGACTATCGTTTTGGAAAGTCCGGCATGATGACTATCGTTTTGGATAGTCCGGCATGGTGACTATCGTTTTGGATAGTCCGGCATGTTGACTATCGTTTTGGATAGTCCGGCATGGGGACTACCGTTTTGGATAGTCCGGCATGGGGACTATCGTTTTGGATAGTCCGGCATGGGACTATCGTTTTGGATAGTCCGGCATGATGACTATCGTTTTTGGATAGTCCGGCATGTTGACTATCGTTTTGGATAGTCCGGCATGTTGACTATCGTTTTGGATAGTCCGGCATGGGGACTATCGTTTTGAAAAGTCCGGCATGGGGACTATCAATTTGGATAGTTCAACATGGGGACTATCGTTTTGGATAGTCCGGCATTGGGACTATCGTTTTGGATAGTCCGGCATGTTGACTATCGTTTTGGATAGTCCAGCATGGGGACTATCGTTTTGGATAGTCCGGCATGGGGACTATCGTTTTGGATAGTCCGGCATGGGGACTATCGTTTAGGATAGTCCGGCATTGGGACTATCGTTTTGGATAGTCCGGCATGGGGACTATCGTTTTGGATAGTCCGGCATGGGGACTATCGTTTTGGATAGTCCGGCATGTTGACTATCGTTTTGGATAGTCCGGCATGGGGACTATCGTTTTGGATAGTCCGGCATGGGGACTATCGTTTTGGATAGTCCGGCATTGGGACTATCGTTTTGGATAGTCCGGGATGGGGACTATCGTTTTGGATAGTCCGGCATGGGGACTATCGTTTTGGATAGTCCGGCATGGGGACTATCGTTTTGGATAGTCCGGCATGGGGACTATCGTTTTGGATAGGCCGGCATGGGGACTATCGTTTTGGACAGTCCGGCATGGGGACTATCGTTTTGGATAGTCCGGCATTGGGACTATCGTTTTGGATAGTCCGGCATGGGGACTTTCGTTTTGGATAGTTCGGCATGGGGACTATCGTTTTGGATAGTCCGGCATGGGACTATCGTTTTGGATAGTCTGGCATGATGACTATCGTTTTGGATAGTCCGGCATGGTGACTATCGTTTTGGATAGTCCGGCATGTTGACTATCGTTTTGGATAGTCCGGCATGGGGACTACCGTTTTGGATAGTCCGGCATGGGGACTATCGTTTTGGATAGTCCGGCATGGGACTATCGTTTTGGATAGTCCGGCATGATGACTATCGTTTTGGATAGTCCGGCATGTTGACTATCGTTTTGGATAGTCCGGCATGTTGACTATCGTTTTGGATAGTCCGGCATGGGGACTATCGTTTTGAAAAGTCCGGCATGGGGACTATCAATTTGGATAGTTCAACATGGGGACTATCGTTTTGGATAGTCCGGCATTGGGACTATCGTTTTGGATAGTCCGGCATGTTGACTATCGTTTTGGATAGTCCGGCATGGGGACTATCGTTTTGGATAGTCCGGCATGGGGACTATCGTTTTGGATAGTCCGGCATTGGGACTATCGTTTTGGATAGTCCGGCATGGGGACTATCGTTTTGGATAGTCCGGCATGGGGACTATCGTTTTGGATAGTCCGGCATGGGGACTATCGTTTTGGATAGTCCGGCATGGGGACTATCGTTTTGGATAGTCCGGCATGGGGACTATCGTTTTGGATAGTCCGGCATTGGGACTATCGTTTTGGATAGTCCGGGATGGGGACTATAGTTTTGGATAGTCCGGCATGTTGACTATCGTTTTGGATAGTCCGGCATGGGGACTACCGTTTTGGATAGTCCGGCATGGGGACTACCGTTTTGGATAGACCGGCATGGGACTATCGTTTTGGATAGTCCTGCATGATGACTATCGTTTTGGATAGTCCGGCATGTTGACTATCGTTTTGGATAGTCCGGCATGTTGACTATCGTTTTGGATAGTCCGGCATGGGGACTATCGTTTTGAAAGGTCCGGCTTGGGGACTATCAATTTGGATAGTTCAACATGGGGACTATCGTTTTGGATAGTCCGGCATTGGGACTATCGTTTTGGATTGTCCGGCATGTTGTCTATCGTTTTGGATAGTCCGGCATGGGGACTATCGTTTTGGATAGTCCGGCATGGGGACTATCGTTTTGGATAGTCCGGCATGGGGACTATCGTTTTGGATAGTCCGGCATGGAGACTATCGTTTTGGATAGTCCGGCATGGGGACTATCGTTTTGGATAGTCCGGCATGGGGACTATCGTTTTGGATAGTCCGGCATGGGGACTATCGTTTTGGATAGTCCGGCATGGGGACTATCGTTTTGGATAGTCCGGCATGGGGACTATCGTTTTGGATAGTCCGGCATGGGGACTATCGTTTTGGATAGTCCGGCATGGGACTATCGTTTTGGATAGTCCGGCATGGAGACTATCGTTTTGGATAGTCCGGCATGTTGACTATCGTTTTGGATAGTCCGGCATGTTGACTATCGTTTTGGATAGTCCGGCATGGGGACTACCGTTTTGGATAGTCCGGCATGGGGACTATTGTTTTGGATAGTCCGGCATTGGGACTATCGTTTTATATAGTCCGGCATGGGGACTATCGTTTCGGATAGTCCGGCATGGGGACTATCGTTTTGGATAGTCCGGCATGGGGACTATCGTTTTGGATAGTCCAACATGGGGACTATCGTTTTGGATAGTCCGGCATTGGGACTATCGTTTTGGATAGTCCGGCATGGGGACTATCGTTTTGGATAGTCCGGCATGGGGACTATCGTTTTGGATAGTCCGGGATGGGGACTATCGTTTTGGATAGTCCGGCATGGGGACTATCGTTTTGGATAGTCCGGCATGGGGACTATCGTTTTGGATAGTCCGGCAGGGGGACTATCGTTTTGGATAGTCCGGCATGGGGACTATCGTTTTGGATAGTCCGGAACGGGGACTATCGTTTTGGATAGTCCGGCATGGGACTATCGTTTTGGATAGTCTGGCATTATGACTATCGTTTTGGATAGTCCGGCATGTTGACTATCGTTTTAGATAGTCCGGCATAAGGACTATTGTTTTGGATAGTCCGAAATGGTGACTATCGTTTTGGATAGTCCGACATGGGAACTATCGTTTTGGATAGTCCGGCATGGGGACTATCGTTTTGGATAGTCCGGCATGGGGACTATCCTTTTGGATAGTCCGGCATGGGGACTATCGTTTTGGATAGTCAAGCATGGGGACTATCGTTTTTAATAGTTCTTCATAAGGACTATCGTTTTGGATAGTCCAGCATTGGGACTATCGTTTTGGATAGTCCGGCATGGGGACTATCGTTTTGGATAGTCCGGCATGGGGACTATCGTTTTGGATAGTCCGGCATGGGGACTATCGTTTTTAATAGTCCGGCATGGGGACTATCGTTTTGGATAGTCCGGCATGGGGACTATCGTTTTGGATAGTCCGGAATGGGGACTATCGTATTGGATAGTCCGGCATGGGACTATCGTTTTGGATAGTCCGGCATTATGACTATTGTTTTGGATAGTCCGGCATGTTGACTATCGTTTTAGATAGTCCGGCATAAGGACTATCGTTTTGGATAGTCCGAAATGGTGACTATCGTTTTGGATAGTTCGATAAGGGAACTATCGTTTTGGATAGTCCGGCATGGGGACTATCGTTTTGGATAGTCCGGCATGGGGACTATCCTTTTAGATAGTCCGGCATGGGGACTATCGTTTTGGATAGTCAAGCATGGGGACTATCGTTTTTAATAGTCCGGCATAAGGACTATCGTTTTGGATAGTCCGGCAGGGGGACTATTGTTTTGGATAGTCCGGCATTGGGACTATCGTTTTGGATAGTCCGGCATTGGGACGATCGTTTTGGATAGTCCGGCATGGGGACTATCGTTTTGGATAGTCCGACATGAAGACTATCGTTTTGGATAGTCCGGCATTGGGACTATCGTTTTGAATAGTCCGGCATGGGGACTATCGTTTTAGATAGTCCGGCATAAGTACTATCGTTTTGGATAGTCCGGCATGGGGACTATCGTTTTGGATAGTCCGGCATTAGGACTATCGTTTTGGATAGTCCGGCATAAGGACTATCGTTTTGGATAGTCCAGCATTGGGACTATCGTTTTGGATAGTCAGGCACAAGGACTATCGTTTTTGATAGTCCTGCATGGGGACTATCGTTTTGGATAGTCAGGCATGGGGACTATCGTTTTGGATAGTCAGGCATGGGGACTATCGTTTTGGATAGTCCGGCATGGGGACTATCGTTTTAGATAGTCCGGCATGGGGACTATCATTTTGGATAGTCCGACATGGGGACTATCGTTTTGGATAGTCTGGCATTGGGACTATCGTTTTGGATAGTCCTGCATGGGGACTATCATTTTGGATAGTCCGGCATGAAGACTATCGTTTTGGACAGGCCGAAATGGGGACTCTCGTTTTAGATAGTCCGGCATGGGGACTATCGTTTTGGATAGTCCGTCATTGTGACTACCGTTTTGAATAGTCCGGCATGGGGACTATCGTTTTGGATAGTCCGGCATGGGGACTATCGTTTTGGATAGTCCGGCATTGGGACTATCGTTTTGGATAGTCCGGCATTGGGACTATCGTTTTGGATAGTACGGCATGGGGACTATCGTTGTGGATAGTACGGCATGGGGACTATCGTTTTGGATAGTCCGGCGTGGGACTATCGTTTTGGATAGTCCGGCATGGAGACTATCGTTTTGGATAGTCCGGCATGTTGACTATCGTTTTGGATAGTCCGGCATGTTGACTATCGTTTTGGATAGTCCGGCATGGGGACTACCGTTTTGGATAGTCCGGCATGGGGACTATCGTTTTGGATAGTCCGGCATGGGGACTATCGTTTTGGATAGTCCGGCATATGGACTATCGTTTTGGATAGTCCGGCATGGGGACTATCGTTTTGGATAGTCCGGCATGGGGACTATCGTTTTGGATTCCGGCATGGGGACTATCGTTTTGGATAGTCCGGCATGGGGACTATCGTTTTGGATAGTCCGGCATATGGACTATCGTTTTGGATAGTCCGGCATGGGGACTATCGTTTTGGATAGTCCGGCATGGGGACTATCGTTTTGGATTCCGGCATGGGGACTATCGTTTTGGATAGTCTGGCATTGGGACTATCGTTTTGGATAGTCCTGCATGGGGACTATCATTTTTAATAGTCCGGCATGAAGACTATCGTTTTGGACAGGCCGAAATGGGGACTCTCGTTTTAGATAGTCCGGCATGGAGACTATCGTTTTGGATAGTCCGGCATGTTGACTATCGTTTTGGATAGTCCGGCATGTTGACTATCGTTTTGGATAGTCCGGCATGTTGACTATCGTTTTGGATAGTCCGGCATGGGGACTACCGTTTTGGATAGTCCGGCATAAGGATTATTGTTTTGGATAGTCCGGCATTGGGACTATTGTTTTATATAGTCCGGCATAAGTACTATCGTTTCGGATAGTCCAGCATGGGGACTATTGTTTTGGATAGTCCGGCATTGGGACTATCGTTTTGGATACTCCGGCATGGGGACTATCGTTTTGGATAGTCCGGCATTAGGACTATCGTTTTGGATAGTCCGGCATGGGGACTATCGTTTTGGATAGTCCGGCATGGGGACTATCGTTTTGGATAGGCCGGCATGGGGACTATCGTTTTGGATAGTCCGGCATGGGGACTATCGTTTTGGATAGTCCGGCATTGGGACTATCGTTTTGGATAGTCCGGCATGGGGACTATCGTTTTGGATAGTCCGGCATGGGGACTATCGTTTTGGATAGTCCGGCATGGGACTATCGTTTTGGATAGTCCGGCATGATGACTATCGTTTTGGATAGTCCGGCATGGTGACTATCGTTTTGGATAGTCCGGCATGTTGACTATCGTTTTGGATAGTCCGGCATGGGGACTACCGTTTTGGATAGTCCGGCATGGGGACTATCGTTTTGGATAGTCCGGCATGGGGACTATCGTTTTGGATAGTCCGGCATATGGACTATCGTTTTGGATAGTCCGGCATGGGGACTATCGTTTTGGATAGTCCGGCATGGGGACTATCGTTTTGGATTCCGGCATGGGGACTATCGTTTTGGATAGTCCGGCATGGGGACTATCGTTCTGGATAGTCCGGCATGGGGACTATCGTTTTAGATAGTCCGGCATGGGGACTATCGTTTTAGATAGTCCGGCATTGGGACTATCGTTTTGGATAGTCCAGCATGGGGACTATCGTTGTGGATAGTCCGGCATGGGGACTATAGTTTTGGATAGTCCGGCATTGGGACTATCGTTTTGGATAGTCCTGCATGGGGACTATCGTTTTGGATAGTCCGGCATCGGGACTATCGTTTTGGATAGTCCGACATGGGGACTATCGTTTTGGATAGTCCGGCATTGGGACCATCGTTTTGGATAGTCCGGCATGTTGACTATCGTTTTGGATAGTCCGGCATAGGGACTATCGTTTTGGATAGTCCGGCACATGGACTA
Source organism: Neoaliturus tenellus (assembly GCA_030545055.2). Lineage (NCBI taxonomy): Eukaryota > Metazoa > Arthropoda > Insecta > Hemiptera > Cicadellidae > Neoaliturus > Neoaliturus tenellus. The sequence continues at coordinate 58,281 of JAQYXR010000181.1, forward strand.
TCGTTTTGGATAGTCCGGCATGGGCACTATCGTTTTGGATAGTCGGGTATGGGGACTATCGTTTTGGATAGTCCGGCATGGGGACTATCGTTTTGGATAGTCCGGCATTGGGACTATCGTTTTGGATTGTCCGGCATGGCGACTTTCGTTTTAGATAGTCTGGCATGGGGACTATCGTTTTGGATAGTCCGGCATGGGGACTACCGTTTTGGATAGTCCGGCATGGGGACTATCGTTTTGGATAGTCCGGCATTGGGACTATCGTTTTGGATAGTCCGGCATGTTGACTATCGTTTTGGATAGTCCGGCATGGGGACTATCGTTTTGGATAGTCCGACATGGGACAATCGTTTTAGATAGTCCGGCACATGGACTATCGTTTTGGATAGTCCGGCATGGGCACTATCGTTTTGGATAGTCGGGTATGGGGACTATCGTTTTGGATAGTCCGGCATGGGGGCTATCGTTTTAGATAGTCCGGCATGTTGACTATCGTTTTGGATAGTCCGACATGTGGACTATCGTTTTAGATAGTCCGGCACATGGACTATCGTTTTGGATAGTCCGGCATGGGCACTATCGTTTTGGATAGTCGGGTATGGGGACTATCGTTTTAGATAATCCGGCTTGGGGACTATCGTTTTGGATAGTCCGGCATTGGGACTATCGTTTTGGATTGTCCGGCATGGCGACTTTCGTTTTGGATAGTCCGGCATGGGGACTATCGTTTTGGATAGTCCGGCATGGGGACTATCGTTTTGGATAGTCCGGCATGGGGACTATCGTTTTGGATAGTCCGGCATTGGGACTATCGTTTTGGATAGTCCGGCATGTTGACTATCGTTTTGGATAGTCCGGCATGGGACTATCGTTTTGGATAGTCCGACATGTTAATTATCGTTTTTAGATAGTCCGGCACATGGACTATCGTTTTGGATAGTCGGGTATGGGGACTATCGTTTTGGATAGTCCAACATGGGGACTATCGTTTTGGATTGTCCGGCATGGCTACTTTCGTTTTGGATAGTCCGGCATGGGGACTACCGTTTTGGATAGTCCGGCATGGGGACTATCGTTTTGGATAGTCCGGCATTGGGACTATCGTTTTGGATAGTCCGGCATGTTGACTATCGTTTTGGATAGTCCGGTATGGGGACTATCGTTTTGGATAGTCCGACATTGGGACTATCGTTTTGGATTGTCCGGCATGGCGACTTTCGTTTTGGATAGTCCGGCATGGGGACTACCGTTTTGGATAGTCCGGCATCGGGACTATCGTTTTGGATAGTCCGGCATTGGGACTATCGTTTTGGATAGTCCGGCATGTTGACTATCGTTTTGGATAGTCCGGCATGGGGACTATCGTTTTGGATAGTCCGACATGGGGACTATCGTTTTAGATAGTCCGGCACATGGACTATCGTTTTGGATAGTCCGGCATGGGCACTATCGTTTTGGATAGTCTGGCATGTTGACTATCGTTTTGGATAGTCCGGCATGGGGACTATCGTTTTGGATAGTCCGACATGGGGACTATCGTTTTAGATAGTCCGGCACATGGACTATCGTTTTGGATAGTCCGGCATGGGCACTATCATTTTGGATAGTCGGGTATGGGGACTATCGTTTTGGATAGTCCGGCATGGGGACTATCGTTTTGGATAGTCCGGCATTGGGACTATCGTTTTGGATTGTCCGGCATGGCGACTTTCGTTTTGGATAGTCCGGCATGGGGACTATCGTTTTGGATAGTCCGGCATCGGGACTATCGTTTTGGATAGTCCGACATGGGGACTATCGTTTTGGATAGTCCGGCATTGGGACTATCGTTTTGGATAGTCCGGCATGGGGACTATCGTTTTGGATAGTCCGACATGAAGACTATCGTTTTGGATAGTCCGGCCGTGGGACTATCGTTTTATATAGTCCGGCATGGGGACTATCGTTTTGGATAGTCCGGCATGGGGACTATCGTTTTAGATAGTCCGGCACATGGACTATCGTTTTGGATAGTCCGGCATGGGCACTATCGTTTTGGATAGTCGGGTATGGGAACTATCGTTTTGGATAGTCCGGCATGGGGACTATCGTTTTGGATAGTCCGGCATTGGGACTATCGTTTTGGATTGTCCGGCATGGGGACTATCGTTTTGGATAGTCCGACATGGGGACTATCGTTTTAGATTGTCCGCTATGGGGACTATCGTTTTGGATAGTCTGGCGGGAGGACTATCGTTTTGGATAGTCCGGCATCGGGACTATCCTTTTGGATAGTCCGACATGGGGACTATCGTTTTGGATAGTCCGGCATTGGGACTATCGTTTTGGATAGTCCGGCATGTTGACTATCGTTTTGGATAGTCCGGCATGGGGACTATCGTTTTGGATAGTCCGACATGGGGACTATCGTTTTAGATAGTCCGGCACCTGGACTATCGTTTTGGATAGTCCGGCATGGGCACTATCGTTTTGGATAGTCGGGTATGGGGACTATCGTTTTGGATAGTCCGGCATGGGGACTATCGTTTTGGATAGTCCGGCATTGGGACTATCGTTTTGGATTGTCCGGCATGGCGACTTTCGTTTTGGATAGTCCGATATGGGGACTATCGTTTTGGATAGTCCGGCATAGGGACTACCGTTTTGGATAGTCCGGCATGGGGACTATCCTTTTGGATAGTCCGGCATGGGGACTATCGTTTTGGATAGTCCGGCATTGGGACTATCGTTTTGGATAGTCCGGCATGTTGACTATCGTTTTGGATAGTCCGGCATGGGGACTATCGTTTTGGATAGTCCGGCATTGGGACTATCGTTATGAATTGTCCGGCATGGCGACTTTCGTTTTGGATAGTCCGGCATGGGGACTATCGTTTTGGATAGTCCGTCATAGGGACTACCGTTTTGAATAGTCCGGCATGCGGACTATCGTTTTGGATAGTCCGGCATTGGGACTATAGTTTTGGATAGTTCGGCATGTTGACTATCGTTTTGGATAGTCCGGCATGGGGGACTATCGTTTTGGATAGTCCGACATGGGGACTATCGTTTTAGATAGTCCGGCACATGGACTATCGTTTTGAATAGTCCGGCATGGGCACTATCGTTTTGGATAGTCGGGTATGGGGACTATCGTTTTGGATAGTCCGGCATGGGGACTATCGTTTTGGATAGTCCGGCATTGGGACTATCGTTTTGGATTGTCCGGCATGGGGACTATCGTTTTGGATAGTCCGACATGGGGACTATCGTTTTAGATTGTCCGCCATGGGGGACTATCGTTTTGGATAGTCTTGCGGGAGGACTATCGTTTTGGATAGTCCGGCATCGGGACTATCGTTTTGGATAGTCCGACATAGGGACTATCGTTTTGGATAGTCCGGCATTGGGACTATCGTTTTGGATTGTCCGGCATGTTGACTATCGTTTTGGATAGTCCGGCATGGGGACTATCGTTTTGGATAGTCCGGCATTGGGACTATCGTTTTGGATAGTCCGGCATGTTGACTATCGTTTTAAATAGTCCGGCATGGGGACTATCGTTTTGGATAGTCCGACATGGGGACTATCGTTTTAGATAGTCCGGCACATGGACTATCGTTTTGGATAGTCCGGCATGGGCACTATCGTGTTGGATAGTCGGGTATGGGGACTATCGTTTTGGATAGTCCGGCATGGGGACTATCGTTTTGGCTAGTCTGGCATTGGGACTATCGTTTTTGATTGTCCGGCATGGCGACTTTTGTTTTGGATAGTCCGGCATGGGGACTATCGTTTTGGATAGTCCGGCATGGTGACTATCGTTTTGGATAGTCCGGCATTGGGACTATCGTTTTGGATTGTCCGGCATGGCGACTTTCGTTTTGGATAGTCCGGCATGGGGACTATCGTTTTGGATAGTCCGGCATCGGGACTATCGTTTTGGATAGTCCGACATGGGGACTATCGTTTTGGATAGTCCGGCATTGGGACTATCGTTTTGGATAGTCCGGCATGGGGACTATCGTTTTGGATAGTCCGACATGAAGACTATCGTTTTGGATAGTCCGGCCGTGGGACTATCGTTTTATATAGTCCGGCATGGGGACTATCGTTTTGGATAGTCCGGCATGGGGACTATCGTTTTAGATAGTCCGGCACATTGACTATCGTTTTGGATAGTCCGGCATGGGCACTATCGTTTTGGATAGTCGGGTATGGGGACTATCGTTTTGGATAGTCCGGCATGGGGACTATCGTTTTGGATAGTCCGGCATTGGGACTATCGTTTTAGATTGTCCGCCATGGGGACTATCGTTTTGGATAGTCTGGCGGGAGGACTATCGTTTTGGATAGTCCGGCATCGGGACTATCCTTTTGGATAGTCCGACATGGGGACTATCGTTTTGGATAGTCCGGCATTGGGACTATCGTTTTGGATAGTCCGGCATGTTGACTATCGTTTTGGATAGTCCGGCATGGGGACTATCGTTTTGGATAGTCCGACATGGGGACTATCGTTTTGGATAGTCCGGCATGGGCACTATCGTTTTGGATAGTCGGGTATGGGGACTATCGTTTTGGATAGTCCGGCATGGGGACTATCGTTTTGGATAGTCCGGCATTGGGACTATCGTTTTTGATTGTCCGGCATGGCGACTTTCGTTTTGGATAGTCCGATATGGGGACTATCGTTTTGGATAGTCCGGCATAGGGACTACCGTTTTGGATAGTCCGGCACCGGGACTATCGTTTTGGATAGTCCGGCATGGGGACTATCGTTTTGGATAGTCCGGCATTGGGACTATCGTTTTGGATAGTCCGGCATGTTGAATCGTTTTAGATAGTCCCGGCATTGGGGACTATCGTTTTGGATTGTCCCGGCATGGCGACTTTCGTTTTGGATAGTCCGGCATGGGGACTATCGTTTTGGATAGTCCGGCATAGGGACTACCGTTTTGAATAGTCCGGCATGCGGACTATCGTTTTGGATAGTCCGGCATTGGGACTATAGTTTTTGGATAGTTCGGCATGTTGACTATCGTTTTGGATAGTCCGGCATGGGGACTATCGTTTTGGATAGTCCGACATGGGGACTATCGTTTTAGATAGTCCGGCACATGGACTATCGTTTTGGATAGTCCGGCATGGGCACTATCGTTTTGGATAGTCGGGTATGGGGGACTATCGTTTTGGATAGTCCGGCATGGGGACTATCGTTTTGGATAGTCCGGCATTGGGACTATCGTTTTGGATAGTCCGGCATTGGGACTATCGTTTTGGATTTGTCCGGCATGGCGACTTTCGTTTTGGATAGTCCGATATGGGGACTATCGTTTTGGATAGTCCGGCATAGGGACTACCGTTTTGGATAGTCCGGCATGGGGACTATCCTTTTGGATAGTCCGGCATGGGGACTATCGTTTTGGATAGTCCGGCATTGGGGACTATCGTTTTTGGATAGTCCGGCATGTTGACTATCGTTTTGGATAGTCCGGCATGGGGACTATCGTTTTGGATAGTCCGGCATTGGGACTATCGTTATGAATTGTCCGGCATGGCGACTTTCGTTTTGGATAGTCCGGCATGGGGACTATCGTTTTGGGATAGTCCGTCATAGGGACTACCGTTTTGAATAGTCCGGCATGCGGACTATCGTTTTGGATAGTCCCGGCATTGGGACTATAGTTTTGGATAGTTCGGCATGTTGACTATCGTTTTGGATAGTCCGGCATGGGGGACTATCGTTTTGGATAGTCCCGACATGGGGACTATCGTTTTAGATAGTCCGGCACATGGACTATCGTTTTGAATAGTCCGGCATGGGCACTATCGTTTTGGATAGTCGGGTATGGGGACTATCGTTTTGGATAGTCCGGCATGGGGACTATCGTTTTGGATAGTCCGGCATTGGGACTATCGTTTTGGATTGTCCGGCATGGGGACTATCGTTTTGGATAGTCCGGACATGGGGACTATCGTTTTTAGATTGTCCGCCATGGGGACTATCGTTTTGGATAGTCTTGCGGGAGGACTATCGTTTTGGATAGTCCGGCATCGGGGACTATCGTTTTTGGATAGTCCGACATAGGGACTATCGTTTTTGGATAGTCCGGCATTGGGACTATCGTTTTGGATTGTCCGGCATGTTGACTATCGTTTTGGATAGTCCGGCATGGGGACTATCGTTTTGGATAGTCCCGGCATTGGGACTATCGTTTTGGATAGTCCGGCATGTTGACTATCGTTTTAAATAGTCCGGCATGGGGACTATCGTTTTGGATAGTCCGACATGGGGACTATCGTTTTAGATAGTCCGGCACATGGACTATTCGTTTTGGATAGTCCGGCATGGGCACTATCGTGTTGGATAGTCGGGTATGGGGGACTATCGTTTTGGATAGTCCCGGCATGGGGGACTATCGTTTTGGCTAGTCTGGCATTGGGACTATCGTTTTTGATTGTCCGGCATGGCGACTTTTGTTTTGGATAGTCCGGCATGGGGACTATCGTTTTGGATAGTCCGGCATGGTGACTATCGTTTTGGATAGTCCGGCATTTGGGACTATCGTTTTGGATTGTCCCGGCATGGCGACTTTCGTTTTGGATAGTCCGGCATGGGGGACTATCGTTTTTGGATAGTCCGGCATCGGGACTATCGTTTTGGATAGTCCGACATGGGGACTATCGTTTTGGATAGTCCGGCATTGGGACTATCGTTTTGGATAGTCCGGCATGGGGACTATCGTTTTGGATAGTCCGACATGAAGACTATCGTTTTGGATAGTCCGGCCGTGGGACTATCGTTTTATATAGTCCGGCATGGGGACTATCGTTTTTGGAATAGTCCGGCATGGGGACTATCGTTTTAGATAGTCCGGCACATTGACTATCGTTTTGGATAGTCCCGGCATGGGCACTATCGTTTTGGATAGTCGGGTATGGGGACTATCGTTTTGGATAGTCCGGCATGGGGACTATCGTTTTGGATAGTCCGGCATTGGGGACTATCGTTTTAGATTGTCCGCCATGGGGGACTATCGTTTTGGATAGTCTGGCGGGAGGACTATCGTTTTTGGATAGTCCGGCATCGGGACTATCCTTTTGGATAGTCCGACATGGGGACTATCGTTTTGGATAGTCCGGCATTGGGACTATCGTTTTGGATAGTCCGGCATGTTGACTATCGTTTTGGATAGTCCGGCATGGGGACTATCGTTTTGGATAGTCCGACATGGGGACTATCGTTTTGGATAGTCCGGCATGGGCACTATCGTTTTGGATAGTCGGGTATGGGGACTATCGTTTTGGATAGTCCGGCATGGGGACTATCGTTTTGGATAGTCCGGCATTGGGACTATCGTTTTTGATTGTCCGGCATGGCGACTTTCGTTTTGGATAGTCCGATATGGGGACTATCGTTTTGGATAGTCCGGCATAGGGACTACCGTTTTGGATAGTCCGGCACCGGGACTATCGTTTTGGATAGTCCGGCATGGGGACTATCGTTTTGGATAGTCCGGCATTGGGACTATCGTTTTGGATAGTCCGGCATGTTGACTATCGTTTTGGATAGTCCGGCATGGGGACTATCGTTTTAGATAGTCCGGCATTGGGACTATCGTTTTGGATTGTCCGGCATGGCGACTTTCGTTTTGGATAGTCCGGCATGGGGACTATCGTTTTGGATAGTCCGGCATAGGGACTACCGTTTTGAATAGTCCGGCATGCGGGACTATCGTTTTGGATAGTCCGGCATTGGGACTATAGTTTTGGATAGTTCGGCATGTTGACTATCGTTTTGGATAGTCCGGCATGGGGACTATCGTTTTGGATAGTCCGACATGGGGACTATCGTTTTAGATAGTCCGGCACATGGACTATCGTTTTGGATAGTCCGGCATGGGCACTATCGTTTTGGATAGTCGGGTATGGGGACTATCGTTTTGGATAGTCCGGCATGGGGACTATCGTTTTGGATAGTCCGGCATTGGGACTATCGTTTTGGATTGTCCGGCATGGGGACTATCGTTTTGGATAGTCCGACATGGGGACTATCGTTTTAGATTGTCCGCCATGGGGACTATCGTTTTGGATAGTCTGGCGGGAGGACTATCGTTTTGGATAGTCCGGCATGTTGACTATCGTTTTAAATAGTCCGGCATGGGGACTATCGTTTTGGATAGTCCGACATGGGGACTATCGTTTTAGATAGTCCGGCACATGGACTATCGTTTTGGATAGTCCGGCATGGGCACTATCGTGTTGGATAGTCGGGTATGGGGACTATCGTTTTGGATAGTCCGGCATGGGGACTATCGTTTTGGATAGTCTGGCATTGGGACTATCGTTTTTGATTGTCCGGCATGGCGACTTTTGTTTTGGATAGTCCGGCATGGGGACTATCGTTTTGGATAGTCCGGCATGGTGACTATCGTTTTGGATAGTCCGGCATTGGGACTATCGTTTTGGATTGTCCGGCATGGCGACTTTCGTTTTGGATAGTCCGGCATGGGGACTATCGTTTTGGATAGTCCGGCATCGGGACTATCGTTTTGGATAGTCCGACATGGGGACTATCGTTTTGGATAGTCCGGCATTGGGACTATCGTTTTGGATAGTCCGGCATGGGGACTATCGTTTTGGATAGTCCGACATGAAGACTATCGTTTTGGATAGTCCGGCCGTGGGACTATCGTTTTATATAGTCCGGCATGGGGACTATCGTTTTGGATAGTCCGGCATGGGGACTATCGTTTTAGATAGTCCGGCACATTGACTATCGTTTTGGATAGTCCGGCATGGGCACTATCGTTTTAGATAGTCGGGTATGGGGACTATCGTTTTGGATAGTCCGGCATGGGGACTATCGTTTTGGATAGTCCGGCATTGGGACTATCGTTTTAGATTGTCCGCCATGGGGACTATCGTTTTGGATAGTCTGGCGGGAGGACTATCGTTTTGGATAGTCCGGCATCGGGACTATCCTTTTGGATAGTCCGACATGGGGACTATCGTTTTGGATAGTCCGGCATTGGGACTATCGTTTTGGATAGTCCAGCATGTTGACTATCGTTTTGGATAGTCCGGCATGGGGACTATCGTTTTGGATAGTCCGACATGGGGACTATCGTTTTAGATAGTTTGGCACATGGACTATCGTTTTGGATAGTCCGGCACGGGCACTATCGTTTTGGATAGTCGGGTATGGGGACTATCGTTTTGGATAGTCCGGCATGGGGACTATCGTTTTGGATAGTCCGGCATTGGGACTATCGTTTTTGATTGTCCGGCATGGCGACTTTCGTTTTGGATAGTCCGATATGGGGACTATCGTTTTGGATAGTCCGGCATAGGGACTACCGTTTTGGATAGTCCGGCACCGGGACTATCGTTTTGGATAGTCCGGCATGGGGACTATCGTTTTGGATAGTCCGGCATTGGGACTATCGTTTTGGATAGTCCGGCATGTTGACTATCGTTTTGGATAGTCCGGCATGGGGACTATCGTTTTAGATAGTCCGGCATTGGGACTATCGTTTTGGATTGTCCGGCATGGCGACTTTCGTTTTGGATAGTCCGGCATGGGGACTATCGTTTTGGATAGTCCGGCATAGGGACTACCGTTTTGAATAGTCCGGCATGCGGACTATCGTTTTGGATAGTCTGGCATTGGGACTATAGTTTTGGATAGTTCGGCATGTTGACTATCGTTTTGGATAGTCCGGCATGGGGACTATCGTTTTGGATAGTCCGACATGGGGACTATCGTTTTAGATAGTCCGGCACATGGACTATCGTTTTGGATAGTCCGGCATGGGCACTATCGTTTTGGATAGTCGGGTATGGGGACTATCGTTTTGGATAGTCCGGCATGGGGACTATCGTTTTGGATAGTCCGGCATTGGGACTATCGTTTTGGATTGTCCGGCATGGGGACTATCGTTTTGGATAGTCCGACATGGGGACTATCGTTTTAGATTGTCCGCCATGGGGACTATCGTTTTGGATAGTCTGGCAGGAGGACTATCGTTTTGGATAGTCCGGCATCGGGACTATCGTTTTGGATAGTCCGACATAGGGACTATCGTTTTGGATAGTCCGGCATTGGGACTATCGTTTTGGATAGTCCGGCATGTTGACTATCGTTTTGGATAGTCCGGCATGGGGACTATCGTTTTGGATAGTCCGACATGGGGACTATCGTTTTAGATAGTCCAGCACATGGACTATCGTTTTGGATAGTCCGGCATGGGCACTATCGTTTTGGATAGTCGGGTATGGGGACTATCGTTTTGGATAGTCCGGCATGGGGACTATCGTTTTGGATAGTCCGGCATTGGAACTATGGTTTTGGATTGTCTGGCATGGCGACTTTCGTTTTGGATAGTCCGGCATGGGGACTATCGTTTTGGATAGTCCGGCATGGGGACTACCGTTTTGGATAGTCCGGCATGGGGACTATCGTTTTGGATAGTCCGGCATTGGGACTATCGTTTTGGATAGTCCGGCATGTTGACTATCGTTTTAAATAGTCCGGCATGGGGACTATCGTTTTGGATAGTCCGACATGGGGACTTTCGTTTTGGATAGTCGGGTATGGGGACTATCGTTTTGGATAGTCCGGCATGGGGACTATCGTTTTGGATAGTCTGGCATTGGGACTATCGTTTTTGATTGTCCGGCATTGCGACTTTTGTTTTGGATAGTCCGGCATGGGGACTATCGTTTTGGATAGTCCGGCATAGTGACTATCGTTTTGGATAGTCCGGCATTGGGACTATCGTTTTGGATAGTCCGGCATGTTGACTATCGTTTTGGATAATCCGGCATGGGCACTATCGTTTTGGATAGTCGGGTATGGGGACTATCGTTTTGGATAGTCCGGCATGGGGACTATCGTTTTGGATAGTCCAGCATTGGGACTATCGTTTTGGATTGTCCGGCATGGCGACTTTCGTTTTGGATAGTCCGGCATGGGGACTATCGTTTTGGATAGTCTGGCATCGGGACTATCGTTTTGGATAGTCTGACATGGGGACTATCGTTTTGGATAGTCCGGCATTGGGACTATCGTTTTGGATAGTCCGGCATTGGGACTATCGTTTTGGATAGTCCGGCATGTTGACTATCGTTTTGGATAGTCCGGCATCGGGACTATCGTTTTGGATAGTCCGACATATGGACTATCGTTTTGGATAGTCCGGCATTGGGACCATCGTTTTGGATAGTCCGGCATGTTGACTATCGTTTTTGATAGTCCGGCATGGGGACTATCGTTTTGGATAGTCCGGCACATGGACTATCGTTTTGGATAGTCCGGCATGGGCACTATCGTTTTGGATAGTCGGGTATGGGGACTATCGTTTTCGATAGTCCGGCATGGGGACTATCGTTTTGGATAGTCCGACATGGGGGACTATCGTTTTAGATAGTCCGGCACATGGACTATCGTTTTGGATAGTCCGGCATGGGCACTATCGTGTTGGATAGTCGGGTATGGGGACTATCGTTTTGGATAGTCCGGCATGTTGACTATCGTTTTAAATAGTATGGCATGGGGACTATCGTTTTGGATAGTCCGACATGGGGACTATCGTTTTAGATAGTCCGGCACATGGACTATCGTTTTGGATAGTCCGGCATGGGCACTATCGTGTTGGATAGTCGGGTATGGGGACTATCGTTTTGGATAGTCCGGCATGGGGACTATCGTTTTGGATAGTCTGGCATTGGGACTATCGTTTTTGATTGTCCGGCATGGCGACTTTTGTTTTGGATAGTCCGGCATGGGGACTATCGTTTTGGATAGTCCGGCATGGTGGCTATCGTTTTGGATAGTCCGGCATTGGGACTATCGTTTTGGATTGTCCGGCATGGCGACTTTCGTTTTGGATAGTCCGGCATGGGGACTATCGTTTTAGATAGTCCGGCATCGGGACTATCGTTTTGGATAGTCCGACATGGGGACTATCGTTTTGGATAGTCCGGCATTGGGACTATCGTTTTGGATAGTCCGGCATGCTGACTATCGTTTTGGATAGTCCGACATGAAGACTATCGTTTTGGATAGTCCGGCCGTGGGACTATCGTTTTATATAGTCCGGCATGGGGACTATCGTTTTGGATAGTCCGGCATGGGGACTATCGTTTTAGATAGTCCGGCACATTGACTATCGTTTTGGATAGTCCGGCATGGGCACTATCGTTTTGGATAGTCGGGTATGGGGACTATCGTTTTGGATAGTCCGGCATGGGGACTATCGTTTTGGATAGTCCGGCATTGGGACTATCGTTTTAGATTGTCCGCCATGGGGACTATCGTTTTGGATAGTCTGGCGGGAGGACTATCGTTTTGGATAGTCCGGCATCGGGACTATCCTTTTGGATAGTCCGACATGGGGACTATCGTTTTGGATAGTCCGGCATTGGGACTATCGTTTTGGATAGTCCGGCATGTTGACTATCGTTTTGGATAGTCCGGCATGGGGACTATCGTTTTGGATAGTCCGACATGGGGACTATCGTTTTAGATAGTCCGGCACATGGACTATCGTTTTGGATAGTCCGGCACGGGCACTATCGTTTTGGATAGTCGGGTATGGGGACTATCGTTTTGGATAGTCCGGCATGGGGACTATCGTTTTGGATAGTCCGGCATTGGGACTATCGTTTTTGATTGTCCGGCATGGCGACTTTCGTTTTGGATAGTCCGATATGGGGACTATCGTTTTGGATAGTCCGGCATAGGGACTACCGTTTTGGATAGTCCGGCACCGGGACTATCGTTTTGGATAGTCCGGCATGGGGACTATCGTTTTGGATAGTCCGGCATTGGGACTATCGTTTTGGATAGTCCGGCATGTTGACTATCGTTTTGGATAGTCCGGCATGGGGACTATCGTTTTAGATAGTCCGGCATTGGGACTATCGTTTTGGATTGTCCGGCATGGCGACTTTCGTTTTGGATAGTCCGGCATGGGGACTATCGTTTTGGATAGTCCGGCATAGGGACTACCGTTTTGAATAGTCCGGCATGCGGACTATCGTTTTGGATAGTCTGGCATTGGGACTATAGTTTTGGATAGTCTGGCATTGGGACTATCGTTTTTGATTGTCCGGCATGGCGACTTTTGTTTTGGATAGTCCGGCATGGGGACTATCGTTTTGGATAGTCCGGCATAGTGACTATCGTTTTGGATAGTCCGGCATTGGGACTATCGTTTTGGATAGTCCGGCATGTTGACTATCGTTTTGGATAATCCGGCATGGGCACTATCGTTTTGGATAGTCGGGTATGGGGACTATCGTTTTGGATAGTCCGGCATGGGGACTATCGTTTTGGATAGTCCAGCATTGGGACTATCGTTTTGGATTGTCCGGCATGGCGACTTTCGTTTTGGATAGTCCGGCATGGGGACTATCGTTTTGGATAGTCTGGCATCGGGACTATCGTTTTGGATAGTCTGACATGGGGACTATCGTTTTGGATAGTCCGGCATTGGGACTATCGTTTTGGATAGTCCGGCATTGGGACTATCGTTTTGGATAGTCCGGCATGTTGACTATCGTTTTGGATAGTCCGGCATCGGGACTATCGTTTTGGATAGTCCGACATGGGGACTATCGTTTTGGATAGTCCGGCATTGGGACCATCGTTTTGGATAGTCCGGCATGTTGACTATCGTTTTTGATAGTCCGGCATGGGGACTATCGTTTTGGATAGTCCGGCACATGGACTATCGTTTTGGATAGTCCGGCATGGGCACTATCGTTTTGGATAGTCGGGTATGGGGACTATCGTTTTCGATAGTCCGGCATGGGGACTATCGTTTTGGATAGTCCGACATGGGGACTATCGTTTTAGATAGTCCGGCACATGGACTATCGTTTTGGATAGTCCGGCATGGGCACTATCGTGTTGGATAGTCGGGTATGGGGACTATCGTTTTGGATAGTCCGGCATGGGGACTATCGTTTTGGATAGTCTGGCATTGGGACTATCGTTTTTGATTGTCCGGCATGGCGACTTTTGTTTTGGATAGTCCGGCATGGGGACTATCGTTTTGGATAGTCCGGCATGGTGACTATCGTTTTGGATAGTCCGGCATTGGGACTATCGTTTTGGATTGTCCGGCATGGCGACTTTCGTTTTGGATAGTCCGGCATGGGGACTATCGTTTTGGATAGTCCGGCATCGGGACTATCGTTTTGGATAGTCCGACATGGGGACTATCGTTTTGGATAGTCCGGCATTGGGACTATCGTTTTGGATAGTCCGGCATGGGGACTATCGTTTTGGATAGTCCGACATGAAGACTATCGTTTTGGATAGTCCGGCCGTGGGACTATCGTTTTATATAGTCCGGCATGGGGACTATCGTTTTGGATAGTCCGGCATGGGGACTATCGTTTTAGATAGTCCGGCACATTGACTATCGTTTTGGATAGTCCGGCATGGGCACTATCGTTTTGGATAGTCGGGTATGGGGACTATCGTTTTGGATAGTCCGGCATGGGGACTATCGTTTTGGATAGTCCGGCATTGGGACTATCGTTTTAGATTGTCCGCCATGGGGACTATCGTTTTGGATAGTCTGGCGGGAGGACTATCGTTTTGGATAGTCCGGCATCGGGACTATCCTTTTGGATAGTCCGACATGGGGACTATCGTTTTGGATAGTCCGGCATTGGGACTATCGTTTTGGATAGTCCGGCATGTTGACTATCGTTTTGGATAGTCCGGCATGGGGACTATCGTTTTGGATAGTCCGACATGGGGACTATCGTTTTAGATAGTCCGGCACATGGACTATCGTTTTGGATAGTCCGGCATGGGCACTATCGTTTTGGATAGTCGGACATGGGGACTATCGTTTGGATAGTCCGGCATGGTAACTATCGTTTTGGATAGTCCGGCATTGGGACTATCGTTTTTGATTGTCCGGCATGGCGACTATCGTTTTGGATAGTCCGGCATAGGGACTACCGTTTTGGATAGTCCGGCACCGGGACTATCGTTTTGGATAGTCCGGCATGGGGACTATCGTTTTGGATAGTCCGGCATTGGGACTATCGTTTTGGATAGTCCGGCATGTTGACTATCGTTTTGGATAGTCCGGCATGGGGACTATCGTTTTAGATAGTCCGGCATTGGGACTATCGTTTTGGATTGTCCGGCATGGCGACTTTCGTTTTGGATAGTCCGGCATGGGGACTATCGTTTTGGATAGTCCGGCATAGGGACTACCGTTTTGAATAGTCCGGCATGCGGACTATCGTTTTGGATAGTCCGGCATTGGGACTATAGTTTTGGATAGTTCGGCATGTTGACTATCGTTTTGGATAGTCCGGCATGGGGACTATCGTTTTGGATAGTCCGACATGGGGACTATCGTTTTAGATAGTCCGGCACATGGACTATCGTTTTGGATAGTCCGGCATGGGCACTATCGTTTTGGATAGTCGGGTATGGGGACTATCGTTTTGGATAGTCCGGCATGGGGACTATCGTTTTGGATAGTCCGGCATTGGGACTATCGTTTTGGATTGTCCGGCATGGGGACTATCGTTTTGGATAGTCCGACATGGGGACTATCGTTTTAGATTGTCCGCCATGGGGACTATCGTTTTGGATAGTCTGGCGGGAGGACTATCCTTTTGGATAGTCCGGCATCGGGACTATCGTTTTGGATAGTCAGATATAGGGACTATCGTTTTGGATAGTCCGGCATTGGGACTATCGTTTTGGATAGTCCGGCATGTTGACTATCGTTTTGGATAGTCCGGCATGGGGACTATCGTTTTGGATAGTCCGACATGGGGACTATCGTTTTAGATAGTCCAGCACATGGACTATCGTTTTGGATAGTCCGGCATGGGCACTATCGTTTTGGATAGTCGGGTATGGGGACTATCGTTTTGGATAGTCCGGCATGGGGACTATCGTTTTGGATAGTCCGGCATTGGAACTATCGTTTTGGATTGTCTGGCATGGCGACTTTCGTTTTGGATAGTCCGGCATGGGGACTATCGTTTTGGATAGTCCGGCATGGGGACTACCGTTTTGGATAGTCCGGCATGGGGACTATCGTTTTGGATAGTCCGGCATTGGGACTATCGTTTTGGATAGTCCGGCATGTTGACTATCGTTTTAAATAGTCCGGCATGGGGACTATCGTTTTGGATATTCTGGCATTGGGACTATCGTTTTTGATTGTCCGGCATGGCGACTTTTGTTTTGGATAGTCCGGCATGGGGACTATCGTTTTGGATAGTCCGGCATAGTGACTATCGTTTTGGATAGTCCGGCATTGGGACTATCGTTTTGGATAGTCCGGCATGTTGACTATCGTTTTGGATAATCCGGCATGGGCACTATCGTTTTGGATAGTCGGGTATGGGGACTATCGTTTTGGATAGTCCGGCATGGGGACTATCGTTTTGGATAGTCCAGCATTGGGAATATCGTTTTGGATTGTCCGGCATGGCGACTTTCGTTTTGGATAGTCCGGCATGGGGACTATCGTTTTGGATAGTCTGGCATCGGGACTATCGTTTTGGATAGTCCGACATGGGGACTATCGTTTTGGATAGTCCGGCATTGGGACTATCGTTTTGGATAGTCCGGCATTGGGACTATCGTTTTGGATAGTCCGGCATGTTGACTATCGTTTTGGATAGTCCGGCATCGGGACTATCGTTTTGGATAGTCCGACATGGGGACTATCGTTTTGGATAGTCCGGCATTGGGACCATCGTTTTGGATAGTCCGGCATGTTGACTATCGTTTTTGATAGTCCGGCATGGGGACTATCGTTTTGGATAGTCCGGCACATGGACTATCGTTTTGGATAGTCCGGCATGGGCACTATCGTTTTGGATAGTCGGGTATGGGGACTATCGTTTTCGATAGTCCGGCATGGGGACTATCGTTTTGGATAGTCCGGCATTGGGACTATCGATTTGGATTGTCCGGCATGGCGACTTTCGTTTTAGATAGTCTGGCATGGGGACTATCGTTTTGAATAGTCCGGCATGGGGACTACCGTTTTGGATAGTCCGGCATGGGGACTATCGTTTTGGATAGTCCGGCATTGGGACTATCGTTTTAGATAGTCCGGCATGTTGACTATCGTTTTGGATAGTCCGGCATGGGGACTATCGTTTTGGATAGTCCGACATGGGGACAATCGTTTTAGATAGTCCGGCACATGGACTATCGTTTTGGATAGTCCGGCATGGGCACTATCGTTTTGGATAGTCGGGTATGGGGACTATCGTTTTGGATAGTCCGGCATGGGGGCTATCGTTTTGGATAGTCCGGCATTGGGACTATCGTTTTGGATTGTCCGGCATGGCGACTTTCGTTTTGGATAGTCCGGCATGGGGACTATCGTTTTGGATAGTCCGGCATGGGGACTATCGTTTTGGATAGTCCGGCATTGGGACTATCGTTTTGGATAGTCCGGCATGTTGACTATCGTTTTGGATAGTCCGGCATGGGGACTATCGTTTTGGATAGTCCGACATGGGGACTATCGTTTTAGATAGTCCGGCACATGGACTATCGTTTTGGATAGTCCGGCATGGGCACTATCGTTTTGGATAGTCGGGTATGGGGACTATCGTTTTGGATAGTTCGGCATGAGGACTATCGTTTTGGATAGTCCGGCATTGGGACTATCGTTTTGGATTGTCCGGCATGGCGACTTTCGTTTTGGATAGTCCGGCATGGAGACTATCGTTTTGGATAGTCCGGCATCGGGACTATCGTTTTGGATAGTCCGACATGGGGACTATCGTTTTGGATAGTCCGGCATTGGGACTATCGTTTTAGATAGTCCGGCATGTTGACTATCGTTTTGGATAGTCCGGCATGGGGACTATCGTTTTGGATAGTCCGACATGTGTACTATCGTTTTAGATAGTCCGGCACATGGACTATCGTTTGGGATAGTCCGGCATGGGCACTATCGTTTTGTATAGTCGGGTATGGGGACTATCGTTTTGGATAATCCGGCATGGGGACTATCGTTTTGGATAGTCCGGCATTGGGACTATCGTTTTGGATTGTCCGGCATGGCGACTTTCGTTTTGGATAGTCCGGCATGGGGACTATCGTTTTGGATAGTCCGGCATGGGGACTATCGTTTTGGATAGTCCGGCATGGGGACTATCGTTTTGGATAGTCCGGCATGGGGACTATCGTTTTGGATAGTCCGGCATTGGGACTATCGTTTTGGATAGTCTGGCATGTTGACTATCGTTTTGGATAGTCCGGCATGGGGACTATCGTTTTGGATAGTCCGACATGTTAATTATCGTTTTAGATAGTCTGGCACATGGACTATCGTTTTGGATAGTCCGGCATGGGCACTATCGTTTTGGATAGTCGGGTATGGGGACTATCGTTTTGGATAGTCCAACATGGGGACTATCGTTTTGGATAGTCCGGCATGGGGACTATCGTTTTGGATAGTCCGGCATTGGGACTATCGTTTTGGATTGTCCGGCATGGCGACTTTCGTTTTGGATAGTCCGGCATAGGGACTACCGTTTTGGATAGTCCGGCATGGGGACTATCGTTTTGGATAGTCCGGCATTGGGACTATCGTTTTGGATAGTCCGGCATGTTGACTATCGTTTTGGATAGTCCGGCATGGGGACTATCGTTTTGGATAGTCCGACATGGGGACTATCGTTTTAGATAGTCCGGCACATGGACTATCGTTTTGGATAATCCGGCATGGGCACTATCGTTTTGGATAGTCGGGTATGGGGACTATCGTTTTGGATAGTCCGGCATGGGGACTATCGTTTTGGATAGTCCGGCATTGGGACTATCGTTTTGGATTTTCCGGCATGGCGACTTTCGTTTTGGATAGTCCGGCATGGGGACTATCGTTTTGGATAGTCCGGCATCGGGACTATCGTTTTGGATAGTCCGACATGGGAACTATCGTTTTGGATAGTCCGGCATTGGGACTATCGTTTTGGATAGTCCGGCATGGGGACTATCGTTTTGGATAGTCCGACATGAAGACTATCGTTTTGGATAGTCCGGCCGTGGGACTATCGTTTTATATAGTCCGGCATGGGGACTATCGTTTTGGATAGTGCGGCATGGGGACTATCGTTTTGGATAGTCCGGCATTAGGACTATCGTTTTGGATAGTAGGGCATAAGGACTATCGTTTTGGATAGTCCAGCATTGGGACTATCGTTTTGGATAGTCCGGCATGGGGACTACCGTTTTGGATAGTCCGGCACAAGGACTATCGTTTTGGATAGTCCGGCATGGGCACTATCGTTTTGGATAGTCGGGTATGGGGACTATCGTTTTGGATAGTCCGGCATGGGGGCTATCGTTTTGGATAGTCCGGCATTGGGACTATCGTTTTGGATTGTCCGGCATGGCGACTTTCGTTTTGGATAGTCCGGCATGGGGACTATCGTTTTGGATAGTCCGGCATGGGGACTACCGTTTTCGATAGTCCGGCATGGTGACTATCGTTTTGGATAGTCCGGCATTGAAACTATCGTTTTGGATAGTCCGGCATGTTGACTATCGTTTTGGATAGTCCGGCATGGGGATTATCGTTTTGGATAGTCCGACATGGGGACTATCGTTTTAGATAGTCCGGCACATGGACTATCGCTTTGGATAGTCCGGCATGGGCACTATCGTTTTGGATAGTCGGGTATGGGGACTATCGTTTTGGATAGTCCGGCATGGGGACTATCGTTTTGGATAGTCCGGCATTGAGACTATCGTTTTGGATTGTCCGGCATGGGGACTATCGTTTTGGATAGTCCGACATGGAGACTATCGTTTTAGATTGTCCGCCATGGGGACTATCGTTTTGGATAGTCTGGCGGGAGGACTATCGTTTTGGATAGTCCGGCATTGGGACTATCGTTTTGGATAGTCCGGCATGTTGACTATCGTTTTGGATAGTCCGACATGGGGACTATCGTTTTAGATAGTCCGGCACATGGACTATTGTTTTGGATAGTCCGGCATGGGCACTATCGTTTTGGATAGTCGGGTATGGGGACTATCGTTTTGGATAGTCCGGCATGGTGACTATCGTTTTGGATAGTCCGGCATTGGGACTATCGTTTTGGATTGTCCGGCATGGCGACTTTCGTTTTGGATAGTCCGGCAAGGGGACTATTGTTTTGGATAGTCTGGCATGGGGACTACCGTTTTGGATAGTCCGGCATGGGGACTATCGTTTTGGATAGTCCGGCATGGGGACTATCGTTTTGGATAGTCCGGCATTGGGACTATCGTTTTGGACTGTCCGGCATGTTGACTATCGTTTTGGATAGTCCGGCATGGGGACTATCGTTTTGGATGGTCCGGCATTGAGACTATCGTTTTGGATTGTCCGGCATGGCGACTTTCGTTTTGGATAGTCCGGCATGGGGACTATCGTTTTGGATAGTCAGGCATGGGGACTACCGTTTTGGATAGTCCGGCATGGGGACTATCGTTTTGGATAGTCCGGCATTGGGACTATCGTTTTGGATAGTCCGGCATGTTGACTATCGTTTTGGATAGTCCGGCATGGGGACTATCGTTTTGGATAGTCCGACATGGGGACTATCGTTTTGGATAGTCCGGCATTGGGACTATCGTTTTGGATAGTCCGGCATGTTGACTATCGTTTTGGATAGTCCGGCATTGGGACTATCGTTTTGGATAGTCCGACATGGGGACTATCGTTTTAGATAGTCCGGCACATGGACTATCGTTTTGGATAGTCCGGCATGGGCACTATCGTTTTGGATAGTCGGGTATGGGGACTATCGTTTTGGATAGTCCGGCATTGGGACTATCGTTTTGGATTGTCCGGCATGGCGACTTTCGTTTTGGATAGTCCGGCATGGGGACTATCGTTTTGGATAGTCCGGCAATAGGACTACCGTTTTGGATAGTCCGGCATGGGGACTATCGTTTTGGATAGTCCGGCATTGGGACTATCGTTTTGGATAGTCCGGCATGTTGACTATCGTTTTGGATAGTCGGGTATGGGGACTATCGTTTTGGATAGTCCGGCATGGTGACTATCGTTTTGGATAGTCCGGCATTGGGACTATCGTTTTGGATTGTCCGGCATGGCGACTTTCGTTTTGGATAGTCCGGAATGTTGACTATCGTTTTGGATAGTCCGGCATGGGGACTATCGTTTTGGATAGTCCGACATGTGGACTATCGTTTTAGATAGTCCGGCACATGGACTATCGTTTTGGATAGTCCGGCATGGGCACTATCGTTTTGGATAGTCGGGTATGGGGACTATCGTTTTGGATAATCCGGCATGGGGACTATCGTTTTGGATAGTCCGGCATTGGGACTATCGTTTTGGATTGTCCGGCATGGCGACTTTCGTTTTGGATAGTCCGGCATGGGGACTATCGTTTTGGATAGTCCGGCATGGGGACTATCGTTTTGGATAGTCCGGCATGGGGACTATCGTTTTGGATAGTCCGGCATTGGGACTATCGTTTTGGATAGTCTGGCATGTTGACTATCGTTTTGGATAGTCCGGCATGGGGACTATCGTTTTGGATAGTCCGACATGTTAATTATCGTTTTAGATAGTCTGGCACATGGACTATCGTTTTGGATAGTCCAGCATGGGCACTATCGTTTTGGATAGTCGGGTATGGGGACTATCGTTTTGGATAGTCCAACATGGGGATTATCGTTTTGGATAGTCCGGCATGGGGACTATCGTTTTGGATAGTCCGGCATTGGGACTATCGTTTTGGATTGTCCGGCATGGCGACTTTCGTTTTGGATAGTCCGGCATAGGGACTACCGTTTTGGATAGTCCGGCATGGGGACTATCGTTTTGGATAGTCCGGCATTGGGACTATCGTTTTTGATAGTCCGGCATGTTGACTATCGTTTTGGATAGTCCGGCATGGGGACTATCGTTTTGGATAGTCCGACATGGGGACTATCGTTTTAGATAGTCCGGCACATGGACTATCGTTATGGATAGTCCGGCATGGGCACTATCGTTTTGGATAGTCGGGTATGGAGACTATCGTTTTGGATAGTCGGGTATGGGGACTATCGTTTTGGATAGTCCGGCATGGGGACTATCGTTTTGGATAGTCCGGCATTGGGACTATCGTTTTGGATTGTCCGGCATGGCGACTTTCGTTTTGGATAGTCCGGCATGGGGACTATCGTTTTGGATAATCCGGCATGGGCACTATCATTTTGGATAGTCGGGTATGGGGACTATCGTTTTGGATAGTCCGGCATGGGGACTATCGTTTTGGATAGTCCGGCATTGGGACTATCGTTTTGGATTGTCCGGCATGGCGACTTTCGTTTTGGATAGTCCGGCATGGGGACTATCGTTTTGGATAGTCCGGCATCGGGACTATCGTTTTGGATAGTCCGACATGGGAACTATCGTTTTGGATAGTCCGGCATTGGGACTATCGTTTTGGATAGTCCGGCATTGGGACTATCGTTTTGGATAGTCCGGCATGGGGACTATCGTTTTGGATAGTCCGACATGAAGACTATCGTTTTGGATAGTCCGGCCGTAGGACTATCGTTTTATATAGTCCGGCATGGGGACTATCGTTTTGGATAGTCCGGCATGGGGACTATCGTTTTGGATAGGCCGGAATGGGGACTATCGTTTTGGATAGTCCGGCATTAGGACTATCGTTTTGGATAGTCCGGCATAAGGACTATCGTTTTGGATAGTCCAGCATTAAGACTATCGTTTTGGATAGTCCGGCATGGGGACTACCGTTTTGGATAGTCCGGCACAAGAACTATCGTTTTGGATAGTCCGGCATGGGCACTATCGTTTTGGATAGTCGGGTATGGGGACTATCGTTTTGGATAGTCCGGCATGGGGGCTATCGTTTTGGATAGTCCGGCATTGGGACTATCGTTTTGGATTGTCCGGCATGGCGACTTTCGTTTTGGATAGTCCGGCATGGGGACTATCGTTTTGGATAGTCCGGCATGGGGACTACCGTTTTCGATAGTCCGGCATGGGGACTATCGTTTTGGATAGTCCGGCATTGAAACTATCGTTTTGGATAGTCCGGCATGTTGACTATCGTTTTGGATAGTCCGGCATGGGGATTATCGTTTTGGATAGTCTGACATGGGGACTATCGTTTTAGATAGTCCGGCACATGGACTATCGCTTTGGATAGTCCGGCATGGGCACTATCGTTTTGGATAGTCGGGTATGGGGACTATCGTTTTGGATAGTCCGGCATGGGGACTATCGTTTTGGATAGTCCGGCATTGGGACTATCGTTTTGGATTGTCCGGCATGGGGACTATCGTTTTGGATAGTCCGACATGGAGACTATCGTTTTAGATTTTCCGCCATGGGGACTATCGTTTTGGATAGTCTGGCGGGAGGACTATCGTTTTGGATAGTCCGGCATCGGGACTATCCTTTTGGATAGTCCGACATGGGGACTATCGTTTTGGATAGTCCGGCATTGGGACTATCGTTTTGGATAGTCCGGCATGTTGACTATCGTTTTGGATAGTCCGACATGGGGACTATCGTTTTAGATAGTCTGGCACATGGACTATTGTTTTGGATAGTCCGGCATGGGCACTATCGTTTTGGATAGTCGGGTATGGGGACTATCGTTTTGGATAGTCCGGCATGGTGACTATCGTTTTGGATAGTCCGGCATTGGGACTATCGTTTTGGATTGTCCGGCATGGCGACTTTCGTTTTGGATAGTCCGGCATGGGGACTATTGTTTTGGATAGTCCGGCATGGGGACTACCGTTTTGGATAGTCCGGCATGGGGACTATCGTTTTGGATAGTCCGGCATGGGGACTATCGTTTTGGATAGTCCGGCATTGGGACTATCGTTTTGGATTGTCCGGCATGTTGACTATCGTTTTGGATAGTCTGGCATGGGGACTATCGTTTTGGATGGTCCGGCATTGAGACTATCGTTTTGGATTGTCCGGCTTGGCGACTTTCGTTTTGGATAGTCCGGCATGGGGACTATCGTTTTGGATATCCGGCATGGGGACTACCGTTTTGGATAGTCCGGCATGGGGACTATCGTTTTGGATAGTCCGGCATTGGGACTATCGTTTTGGATAGTCCGGCATGTTGACTATCGTTTTGGATAGTCCGGCATGGGGACTATCGTTTTGGATAGTCCGACATGGGGACTATCGTTTTGGATAGTCCGGCATTGGGACTATCGTTTTGGATAGTCCGGCATGTTGACTATCGTTTTGGATAGTCCGGCATTGGGACTATCGTTTTGGATAGTCCGACATGGGGACTATCGTTTTAGATAGTCCGGCACATGGACTATCGTTTTGGATAGTCCGGCATGGGCACTATCGTTTTGGATAGTCGGGTATGGGGACTATCGTTTTGGATAGTCCGGCATTGGGACTATCGTTTTGGATTGTCCGGCATGGCGACTTTCGTTTTGGATAGTCCGGCATGGGGACTATCGTTTTGGATAGTCCGGCATTGGGACTATCGTTTTGGATAGTCCGGCATGTTGACTATCGTTTTGGATAGTCCGGCATGGGGACTATCGTTTTGGATAGTCCGACATGGGGACTATCGTTTTAGATAGTCCGGCACATGGACTATCGTTTTGGATAGTCCGGCATGGGCACTATCGTTTTGGATAGTCCGGCATGGGGACTATCGTTTTAGATAGTCCGGCATTGGGACTATCGTTTTGGATTGTCCGGCATGGCGACTTTCGTTTTGGATAGTCCGGCATGGGGACTATCGTTTTGGATAGTCCGGCATGGGGACTATCGTTTTGGATAGTCCGGCATTGGGACTATCGTTTTGGATAGTCCGGCATGTTGACTATCGTTTTGGATAGTCCGGCATGGGGACTATCGTTTTGGATAGTCCGACATGGGGACTATCGTTTTAGATAGTCCGGCACATGGACTATCATTTTGGATAGTCCGGCATGGGCACTATCGTTTTGGATAGTCGGGTATGGGGACTATCGTTTTGGATAGTCCGGCATGGGGACTATCGTTTTGGATAGTCTGGCATAGGGACTATCGTTTTGGATTGTCCGGCATGGCGACTTTCGTTTTAGATAGTCCGGCATGGGGACTATCGTTTTGGATAGTCCGGCATCGGGACTATCGTTTTGGATAGTCCGACATGGGGACTATCGTTTTGGATAGTCCGGCATTGGGACAATCGTTTTGGATAGTCCGGCATGTTGACTATCGTTTTGGATAGTCCGGCATGGGGACTATCGTTTTGGATAGTCCGACATGGGGACTATCGTTTTAGATAGTCCGGCACATGGACTATCGTTTTGGATAGTCCGGCATGGGCACTATCGTTTTGGATAGTCGGGTATGGGGACTATCGTTTTGGATAGTCCGGCATCTGGACTATCGTTTTGGATAGTCCGGCATTGGGACTATCGTTTTGGATTGTCCGGCATGGCGACTTTCGTTTTGGATAGTCCGGCATGGGGACTATCGTTTTGGATAGTCCGGCATGGGGACTACCGTTTTGGATAGTCCGGCATGGGGACTATCGTTTTGGATAGTCCGGCATTGGGACTATCGTTTTGGATAGTCCGGCATGTTGACTATCGTTTTGGATAGTCCGGCATGGGGACTATCGTTTTGGATAGTCCGACATGGGGACTATCGTTTTAGATAGTCCGGCACATGGACTATCGTTTTGGATAGTCCGGCATGGGCACTATCGTTTTGGATAGTCGAGTATAGGGACTATCGTTTTGGATAGTCCGGCATGGGGACTATCGTTTTGGATAGTCCGGCATTGGGACTATCGTTTTGGATTGTCCGGCATGGGGACTATCGTTTTGGATAGTCCGACATGGGGACTATCGTTTTAGATTGTCCGCCATGGGGACTATCGTTTTGGATAGTCTGGCGGGAGGACTATCGTTTTGGATAGTCCGGCATCGGGACTATCGTTTTGGATAGTCCGACATGGGGATTATCGTTTGGATAGTCCGGCATTGGGACTATCGTTTTGGATAGTCCGGCATGGGCACTATCGTTTTGGATAGTCGGGTATGGGGACTATCGTTTTGGATAGTCCGGCATGGGGACTATCGTTTTGGATAGTCCGGCATTGGGATTATCGTTTTGGATTGTCCGGCATGGCGACTTTCGTTTTGGATAGTCCGGCATTGGGACTATCATTTTGGATAGTCCGCCATGGGGACTACCGTTTTGGATAGTCCGGCATGGGGACTATCGTTTTGGATAGTCCGGCATTGGGACTATCGTTTTGGATAGTCCGGCATGTTGACTATCGTTTTGGATAGTCCGGCATGGGGACTATCGTTTTGGATAGTCCGACATGGGGACTATCGTTTTAGATAGTCTGGCATGGGGACTATCATTTTGGATAGTCCGGCATTGGGACTATCGTTTTGGATTGTCCGGCATGGCGACTTCCGTTTTGGATAGTCCGGCATGGGGACTATCGTTTTAAATAGTCCGGCATTGGGACTATCGTTTTGGATAGTCCGGCATGTTGACTATCGTTTTGGATAGTCCGGCATGGGGACTATCGTTTTGGATAGTCCGACATGGATACAAATACAATATTTATCCATGCCAAATACAAATATTTCTGACTTAAAGTCTTTAATTTCTAAGCAGGATGAAAAAATTAATGCATGCGAGACTGGTCTACAGGGTGTAATTAATGAAAATGTGAGTTTAAGGGCTAAAATGAATTCAATACAGAGTGAACTCAATACTTTAGAACAATACTCACACCGTAATAAACTTATTGTATATGGTATACCAGAAGAAGAGAATGAAAACATTCATTATGTTATACGTCGTCTGGCTGTGGCTCTACGGTTCGAGGATTGGTCCATAAATCGAGTAGATGCAGTGCATAGGATGGGGAACACGAAGTCAGGCTGCAGACCCATCATAATCAAATTCGTGAGTAGGCTGGATAAAGAGAATTTCTTACACAAACGCAAAGCTAGACGGAATTTAAAAGCATCAGACCTGGGCTACGCAAGCGAGAGCAACATATATGTCAACGAATCTTTGACGCCAAGAAACAGAGAGCTGCTGAAAATCACACGAGAGACGGCCAGGGAGAAGAACTACAGCCAAGTGTGGACGGCCAATTGCAGCATTTACGTCAGGAAGGAAAAGGACAAGGCACCGGTTATCAAGATCTCCTGTCAAGATGACCTGCAAAAACTGTAAATAATATTCAATGGAACAAAACAGACTTCATTTAATTTTTATTTTGGTATGTAATTCTTTAAGTATTTTTTGTAGGTTGGTTGTTTCATGTGATTTCAAATGCTTTAAAATAGGCCTACTATGTTCAATTCACTTTTACAACTATGGAATGCAAAGGCCAATAAATATTTATTCAACGGAATTGTTTTATAGTAATAAAAAATTTATTGATAGTTTGTGTAAAAATAATTTGCATGGGAACGACTTTAGCAATATTATAGCATATTTGTTTTCAAGAAATTCAATCCTCAAAATAAAAGTTATGTGGGTTTATTTACATATGACATTTAAATGTGATATTTATGTGTGATGTATTGTCTGGATTTATTTAATTAATTTATTCTCATTAAGATTATGCATGAGTTGAATGTTTATTACCAAAATGTCAGAGGGTTGAGGACAAAAATAAATTCAATTTTTCGGAATATTTTGTGTCTTGAAAGTCAAATAATTGCATTAACTGAAACCAACCTACAGTCAGATATATTATCATCAGAAGTGTTTCCAAATCATTTCAATGTTTTCAGAAAAGACAGGGATCTCATTGCATGTGGCATGTTAGGAGGAGGGGGTGTTTTGTTAGCGTTACCAAATGATATTACTTGTTGTAGGCTAGACTATTTAGATATTAATGTGCCTGGATGTGATTCTGTTTGGGTTAAAATCCCCAATTTAAAGGGGAAAACAGTTTATATTTGTGTTGTTTACTTTAAGCCAAAATCACCATTAAATTTGTATCAGAAGTTTTATGATAAAATTCAAACAATTAATTGTAATTTCCAGAATACACAAATTATTATTTTGGGAGATTTTAATCTCCAAATTTTTGGAAAAGATTACAATTTGTTAAGTGGTGATATATTATGTAGGGAACTCATGCAGTTTTTGAATTTACATGGTTGTTTACTAAAAAATGATGTACGTAATTTTCAAGATAAAACACTTGACTTAATAGTAACAAATATTGATGATGTTGAGGTGACACATTATGACAGTCCACTAGTTGTTGAGGATCCTTATCATCCGGCTCTGGCGGCGAGGTTCACATTGACGGCGCCGTTATCTTATCGCTCAAGGTCACTGGACGCAACCGGCTTTTGTTTTCGCCGAGCGAACTTTTTGCAGATTTATAGAGACTTTTCAAACGTTGATTGGTCCAATTTGTACACATTTAAAAACATAGAAATGGCAGTCGAGTTTTTTTACAATAAAATTTATTCAATCATTAAAAGAAATTGCCCTTTAAATAAAAATCGTCGTTCTAAATATCCTGTTTGGTTTAATCGTAATATTATTTTTAATTTAAAACAAAAGAACAAATTTCACAAAAAATATAAGAAGAGTGGGAAGATAGAAGATTTTGAAAGGTTCAAACATTTTAGGTCCCTTGTCAAAAACGAAATAAAAGACGCTCATGATAACTATTTAAATTCAATAGAATGTTCAATTAATGAAGACAGTAAAATGTTTTGGAAATTTGTCAACAGTAAAAGGAAGGAAAATAATCGTTGTCTGGTTATGAGTCACAATGATTGTACATATAATAATGGTACAGCAATTGCTAATGCATTTGGGGAATATTTTTGTTCAGTATACAATAAATACAGTGTAGAACCATCGGCGGAGGTGGCGAGTGGTGGGGCCGTCATGGAGGGGGTGTCCTGCCTGGCCCTGGACCGCATCACGGAGCACCAAGTTCAGACTGCCATAAAACAGTTGAAATCAAAAACCACAACAGGACCTGATCAATTACCACAGTATCTTTTCAAGGGTTGTGCCGAATTTTTAGTTAAGCCTTTAGAATTTTTATACAACTTGAGTTTAACTAGCAATTTGTTTCCTGAAAAATGGAAAATAACTAAAATAACTCCTATTTTCAAGAGTGGTAAGCAATCTGAAATAAGTAATTACAGGCCAGTTGCTATTTTATCCGTTCCTGCGAAAATATTTGAGATGATAATACATAAAGCTATTTTTAGTCATTTTAAAAAGTTCATTTCTCCAATTCAGCATGGCTTCGTTCCTCAGAGATCCATTAACACCAATCTTCTTAATTTTGTTAGTTATGTTTCTTCGGGCCTGGACTCGCAGACCCAGACTGATGCTTTATTCCTGGATTTGGCCAAGGCCTTTGATAAAGTTGATCACCAAATTTTACTAAATAAATTGCATTATTATGGTTTATCGATTCGCTTGCTATCTTTTTTAAAGTCCTATATAATTAATAGAAAACAGTATGTTTACTATGAAAATATGTCTTCCTGTTCTTTTACAGTCCAATCTGGGGTGCCTCAAGGCTCAAACCTTGGGCCTTGTTTATTTACAATTGTAATTAATGATTTATTTAAGTCTATAGTTTCAGCCAAGGCACTACTATTTGCAGACGATTTGAAACTTTTCATGTACATATCAAACCAGGATGATGTAGTAAAATTGCAGTCTGATCTAGATAATGTGGATCTGTGGTGTAAAATGAACAAAATGAATTTTAATGTTTCTAAATGCCATGTAATGACATTTACAAGATCTATAAATAATGTCTTTAAACAGGATTATTTTCTTGGTGGAAGCAAATTATCCAGAGTTGATAGTATTAAGGATTTGGGTGTTTACATTGACTCATCTTTGACATTTAATTATCATATTGAACACTGCATATCACGGGCTAACAAAATTATGGGGTTTATCATGAGAACAGGAAGACATTTTAAAGATGTAAAAACTTTGTTGATTTTGTATACATCCTTGGTCAGAGCTAGGCTGGAGTGCGCGGCCATCATATGGAACACAGTTCAAATTACCTATGAAGAAGCAATTGAAAAAGTACAAAAACGATTTTTAAGGTATTTGTTTTTTAAATCTTTTAACTTATATACATTTCAAGTTCCATATGATGTTCTATTGGGTATGTTTGGGCTGACGAGTCTTGGTCTGAGGAGAAAAGTCTTGGAACTGGTGTTTCTCTATAGGCTGTTTCGGGGCTATGTGGACGATCCTGACCTCCTGGCGGCTTTGCCTATTCGTGTCCCAAATTTCAATTCCAGGTGCAAGTTTCTTTTCGCTGTGCCTCAGGTTAGGACATTTGCCCACAGATCCTCTCCGCTTTTCCGGATGATGAGGTCGTATAACCTCCTGCTGTCTGTCACGGACTTGGACATATTTAATGATACACTTGGAATTTTTAAGAGGAAGTGCATCAGTGGGTTGTCTATTTAATGTTTGTTCTTGTGGTTCAATGGTAATTTATTTATTTAGCCAAACTATTAATAAGTGCCAAATTGCCTGCTTATTATGTTTTTTATTTGCTGTAGCTTACAATTCCAATGTTTGTTATTAGTTATAAGTTATAGTTTATAAGTTAGTTTAATACTAAGCTGTATACTTCAGTGTCATCGCCATCAAAATGGACATTTACAAGAAGAACTGCATCTTTGTAATTGGGTGTTAAACCTGTAAAGAATGCATGTAAATAAATAAAATAAAAATAAAAAATAAAATAAATAAAAATAAATAAAATGGGGACTATCGTTTTAGATAGTCCGGCACATGGACTATCGTTTTGGATAGTCCGGCATGGGCACTATCGTTTTAGATAGTCGGGTATGGGGACTATCGTTTTGGATAGTCCGGCATGGGGACTATCGTTTGGATAGTCCGGCATTGGGACTATCGTTTTGGATTTCCGGCATGGCGACTTTCGTTTTGGATAGTCCGGCATGGGGACTACCGTTTTGGATAGTCCGGCATGGGGACTACCGTTTTGGATAGTCCGGCATGGGGACTACCGTTTTGGATAGTCCGGCATGGGGACTATCGTTTTGGATAGTCCGGCATTGGGACGATCGTTTTGGATAGTCCGGCATGGGGACTATCGTTTTGGATAGTCCGACATGAAGACTATCGTTTTGGATAGTCCGTTATTGGGACTATCGTTTTATATAGTCCGGCATGGGGACTATCGTTTTGGATAGTCCGGCATGGGGACTAACGTTTTAGATAGTCCGGCATGGGGACTATCGTTTTGGATAGTCCGGCATTGAGACTATCGTTTTTGATAGTCCGGCATGGAGACTATCGTTTTGGATAGTCTGACATGGGGTTTATGATTTTGGATAGTCCGGCAGGGGAACTATCGTTTTGGATAGTCCGGCATTGGGACTATCGTTTTGGATAGTCCGGCATTGGGACGATCGTTTTGGATAGTCCGGCATGGGGACTATCGTTTTGGATAGTCCGACATAAAGACTATCGTTTTGGATAGTCCGGCATTGGGACTATCGTGTTATATAGTCCGGCATGGGGACTATCGTTTTGAATAGTCCGGCATGGGGACTATCGTTTTGGATAGGCCGGCATGGGGACTATCGTTTTGGATAATCCGGCATTGGGACTATCGTTTTGGATAGTCCGGCTTAAGGACTATCGTTTTGGATAGTCCAGCATTGGGACAATCGTTTTGGATAGTCCGGCATGGGGACTACCGTTTTGGATAGTCCGGCACAAGGAATATCGTTTTGGATAGTCCTGCATGGGGACGATCGTTTTGGATAGTCCGGCATGGGGACTATCGTTTTGGATAGTCCAACATGGGGACTATCGTTTTGGATAGTCCGACATGGGGACTATCGTTTTAGATTGTCCGCCGTGGGGACTATCGTTTTGGATAGTCTGGCGGGAGGACTATCGTTTTGGATAGTCCGGCATCGGGACTATCGTTTTGGATAGTCCGACATGGGGACTATCGTTTTGGATAGTCCGGCATTGGGACTATCGTTTTGGATAGTCCGGCATGTTGACTATCGTTTTGGATAGTCCGGCATGGGGACTATCGTTTTGGATAGTCCATCATGGGGACTATCGTTTTGGATAGTCCGGCATGGGGACTATCGTTTTGGATAGTCCGGCATGGGGACTATCGTTTTGGATAGTCTGGCATTAGGACTATCGTTTTGGATAGTCCGGCATTGGGACGATCGTTTTGAATAGTCCGGCATGGGGACTATCGTTTTGGATAGTCCGACATGAAGACTATCGTTTTGGATAGTCCGGCATTGGGACTATCGTTTTATATAGTCCGGCATTGGGACTATCGTTTTGGATAGTCCGGCTTAAGGACTATCGTTTTGGATAGTCCAGCATTGGGACTATCGTTTTGGATAGTCCGGCATGGGGACTACCGTTTTGGATAGTCCGGCACAAGGACTATCGTTTTGGATAGTCCTGCATGGGGACTATCGTTTTGGATAGTCAGGCATGGGGACTATCGTTTTGGATAGTCAGGCATGGGGACTATCGTTTTGGATAGTCCGGCATGGGGACTATCGTTTTGGATAGTCCGGCATGGGGACTATCGTTTTGAAAAGTCCGGCATTGGGACTATCGTTTTGGATAGTCCGGCATGGGGACTATCGTTTTGGATAGTCCCGCATGGGGACTATCGTTTTGGATAGTCCGGCATGGGGACTATCGTTTTGGATAGTCCGACATGGGGACTATCGTTTTGGATAGTCCGACATGGGGACTATCGTTTTGGATAGTCCGACATTGGGACTATCGTTTTAGATTGTCCGCCATGGGGACTATCGTTTTGGATAGTCTGGCGGAAGGACTATCGTTTTTGATAGTCCGGCATCGGGACTATCGTTTTGGATAGTCCGACATGGGGACTATCGTTTTGGATAGTCCGGCATTATTACTATCGTTTTGGATAGTCCGGCATGTTGACTATCGTTTTGGATAGTCCGGCATGGGGACTAGCGTTTTGGATAGTCCGGCATGGGGACTATCGTTTTGGATAGTCCGACATCGGGACTATCGTTTTAGATAGTCCGGCACATGGACTATCGTTTTGGATAGTCCGGCATGGGCACTATCGTTTTGGATAGTCGGGTATGGAGACTATCGTTTTGGATATTCCGGCATGGGGACTATCGTTTTGGATATTCCGGCATTGGGACTATCGTTTTGGATTGTCCGGCATGGCGACTTTCGTTTTGGATAGTCCGGCATTTGGACTATCGTTTTGGATAGTCCGGCATGGGGACTACCGTTTTGGATAGTCCGGCATGGGGACTATCGTTTTGAATAGTCCGACATGGGGACTA
Source organism: Neoaliturus tenellus (assembly GCA_030545055.2). Lineage (NCBI taxonomy): Eukaryota > Metazoa > Arthropoda > Insecta > Hemiptera > Cicadellidae > Neoaliturus > Neoaliturus tenellus. The sequence continues at coordinate 91,651 of JAQYXR010000181.1, forward strand.
TCGTTTTAGATAGTCCGGCACATGGACTATCGTTTTGGATAGTCCGGCATGGGCACTATCGTTTTGGATAGTCGGGTATGGGGACTATCGTTTTGGATAGTCCGGCATGGGGACTATCGTTTTGGATAGTAAGGCATTGGGACTATCGTTTTGGATTGTCCGGCATGGCGACTTTCGTTTTGGATAGTCCGGCATGGGGACTATCGTTTTGGATAGTCCGGCATGGGGACTATCGTTTTGGATAGTCCGGCATGGGGACTATCGTTTTGGATAGTCCGGCATGGGGACTATCGTTTTGGATAGTCCGGCATTGGGACTATCGTTTTGGATAGTCCGGCATGTTGACTATCGTTTTTGATAGTCCGGCATGGGGACTATCGTTTTGGATAGTCCGACATGTTAATTATCGTTTTAGATAGTCCGGCACACGGACTATCGTTTTGGATAGTCCGGCATGGGCACTATCGTTTTGGATAGTCGGGTATGGGGACTATCGTTTTGGATAGTCCAACATGGGGACTATCGTTTTGGATAGTCCGGCATGGGTACTATCGTTTTGGATAGTCCGGCATTGGGACTATCGTTTTGGATTGTCCGGCATGGCGACTTTAGTTTTGGATAGTCCGGCATGGGGACTACCGTTTTGGATAGTCCGGCATGGGGACTATCGTTTTGGATAGTCCGGCATTGGGACTATCTTTTTGGATAGTCCGGCATGTTGACTATCGTTTTCGATAGTCCGGCATTAAGACTATCGTTTTGGATAGTCCGACATGGGGACTATCGTTTTATATAGTCCGGCACATGGACTATCGTTTTGGATAGTCCGGCATGGGCACTATCGTTTTGGATAGTCGGGTATGGGGACTATCGTTTTGGATAGTCCGGCATGGGGACTATCTTTTTGGATAGTCCAGCATTGGGACTATCGTTTTATATTGTCCGGCATGGCGACTTTCGTTTTGGATAGTCCGGCATGGGGACTATCGTTTTGGATAGTCCGGCATGGTCACTATCGTTTTAGATAGTCCGGCATTGGGACTATCGTTTTGGATAGTCTGGCATGTTGACTATCGCTTTGGATAGTCCGGCATGGGGACTATCGTTTTGGATAGTCCGACATGGGGACTATCGTTTTAGATAGTCCGGCACATGGACTATCGTTTTGGATAGTCCGGCATGGGCACTATCGTTTTGGATAGTCGGGTATGGGGACTATCGTTTTGGATAGTCCGGCATGGGGACTATCGTTTTGGATCGTCCGGCATTGGGACTATCGTTTTGGATTGTCCGGCATGGCGACTTTCGTTTTGGATAGTCCGGCATGGGGACTATCGTTTTGGATAGTCCGGCATCGGGACTATCGTTTTGGATAGTCCGACATGGGGACTATCGTTTTGGATAGTCCGGCATTGGGACTATCGTTTTGGATAGTCCGGCATGGGGACTATCGTTTTAGATAGTCCGACATGAAGACTATCGTTGTGGATAGTCCGGCCGTGGGACTATCGTTTTATATAGTCCGGCATGGGGACTATCCTTTTGGATAGTCCGGCATGGGGACTATCGTTTTGGATAGGCCGGAATGGGGACTATCGTTTTGGATAGTCCGGCATGGGGACTATCGTTTTGGATAGTCCGGCATTGGGACTATCGTTTTGGATAGTCCGGCATGTTGACTATCGTTTTGGATAGTCCGGCATGGGGACTATCGTTTTGGATAGTCCGACATGGGGACTATCGTTTTAGATAGTCCGGCACATGGACTATCGTTTTGGATAGTCCGGCATGGGCACTATCGTTTTAGATAGTCGGGTATGGGGACTATCGTTTTGGATAGTCCGGCATGGGGACTATCGTTTGGATAGTCCGGCATTGGGACTATCGTTTTGGATTTCCGGCATGGCGACTTTCGTTTTGGATAGTCCGGCATGGGGACTACCGTTTTGGACAGTCCGGCATGGGGACTACCGTTTTGAATAGTCCGGCATGGGGACTATCGTTTTGGATAGTCCGGCATTGGGACGATCGTTTTGGATAGTCCGGCATGGGGACTATCGTTTTGGATAGTCCGACATGAAGACTATCGTTTTGGATAGTCCGGCATTGGGACTATCGTTTTATATAGTCCGGCATAGGGACTATCGTTTTGGATAGTCTGACATGGGGTTTATCCTTTTGGATAGTCCGTCAGGGGAACTATCGTTTTGGATAGTCCGGCATTGGGACTATCGTTTTGGATAGTCCGGCATTGGGACGATCGTTTTGGATAGTCCGGCATGGGGACTATCGTTTTGGATAGTCCGACATGAAGACTATCGTTTTGGATAGTCCGGCATTGGGACTATCGTTTTATATAGTCCGGCATGGGGACTATCGTTTTGAATAGTCCGGCATGGGGACTATCGTTTTGGATAGGCCGGCATGGGGACTATCGTTTTGGATAATCCGGCATTGGGACTATCGTTTTGGATAGTCCGGCTTAAGGACTATCGTTTTGGATAGTCCAGCATTGGGACTATCGTTTTGGATAGTCCGGCATGGGGACTACCGTTTTGGATAGTCCGGCACAAGGACTATCGTTTTGGATAGTCCTGCATGGGGACGATCGTTTTGGATAGTCCGGCATGGGGACTATCGTTTTGGATAGTCCGACATGGGGACTATCGTTTTGGATAGTCCGACATGGGGACTATCGTTTTAGATTGTCCGCCATGGGGACTATCGTTTTGGATAGTCTGGCGGGAGGACTATCGTTTTGGATAGTCCGGCATCGGGACTATCGTTTTGGATAGTCCGACATGGGGACTATCGTTTTGGATAGTCCGGCATTGGTACTATCGTTTTGGATAGTCCGGCATGTTGACTATCGTTTTGGATAGTCCGGCATGGGGACTATCGTTTTGGATAGTCCGGCATGGGGACTATCGTTTTGGATAGTCCGGCATGGGGACTATCGTTTTGGATAGTCCGGCATGGGGACTATCGTTTTGGATAGTCTGGCATTAGGACTATCGTTTTGGATAGTCCGGCATTGGGACGATCGTTTTGAATAGTCCGGCATGGGGACTATCGTTTTGGATAGTCCGACATGAAGACTATCGTTTTGGATAGTCCGGCATTGGGACTATCGTTTTATATAGTCCGGCATGGGGACTATCGTTTTGGATAGTCCGGCATCGGGACTATCGTTTTGGATAGTCCGACATGGGGACTATCGTTTTGGATAGTCCGGCATTGGGACTATCGTTTTGGATAGTCCGGCATGGGGACTATCGTTTTGGATAGTCCGACATGAAGACTATCGTTTTGGATAGTCCGGCCGTGGGACTATCGTTTTATATAGTCCGGCATGGGGACTATCGTTTTGGATAGGCCGGAATGGAAACTATCGTTTTGGATAGGCCGGAATGGAAACTATCGTTTTGGATAGTCCGGCATGGGGACTATCGTTTTGGATAGTCCGGCATTGGGACTATCGTTTTGGATAGTCCGGCATGTTGACTATCGTTTTGGATAGTCCGGCATGGGGACTATCGTTTTGGATAGTCCGACATGGGGACTATCGTTTTAGATAGTCCGGCACATGGACTATCTTTTTGGATAGTCCGGCATGGGCACTATCGTTTTGGATAGTCCGGCATGGGGACTATCGTTTGGATAGTCCGGCATTGGGACTATCGTTTTGGATTTCCGGCATGGCGACTTTCGTTTTGGATAGTCCGGCATGGGGACTACCGTTTTGGATAGTCCGGCATGGGGACTACCGTTTTGGATAGTCCGGCATGGGGACTATCGTTTTGGATAGTCCTGCATGGGGACCATCGTTTTGGATAGTCCGACATGAAGACTATCGTTTTGGATAGTCCGGCATTGGGACTATCGTTTTATATAGTCCGGCATGGGGACTATCGTTTTGGATAGTCCGGCATGGGGACTAACGTTTTAGATAGTCCGGATGGGGACTATCGTTTTGGATAGTCCGGCATTGAGACTATCGTTTTTGATAGTCCGGCATGGAGACTATCGTTTTGGATAGTCTGACATGGGGGTTATCCTTTTGGATAGTCCGGCAGGGGAACTATCGTTTTGGATAGTCCGGCATTGGGACTATCGTTTTGGATAGTCCGGCATTGGGACGATCGTTTTGGATAGTCCGGCATGGGGACTATCGTTTTGGATAGTCCGACATGAAGACTATCGTTTTGGATAGTCCGGCATTGGGACTATCGTTTTATATAGTCCGGCAAGGGGACTATCGTTTTGAATAGTCCGGCATGGGGACTATCGTTTTGGATAGGCCGGCATGGGGACTATCGTTTTGGATAATCCGGCATTGGGACTATCGTTTTGGATAGTCTGGCTTAAGGACTATCGTTTTGGATAGTCCAGCATTGGGACTATCGTTTTGGATAGTCCGGCATGGGGACTACCGTTTTGGATAGTCCGGCACAAGGACTATCGTTTTGGATAGTCCTGCATGGGGACGATCGTTTTGGATAGTCCGGCATGGGGACTATCGTTTTGGATAGTCCGACATGGGGACTATCGTTTTGGATAGTCCGACATGGGGACTATCGTTTTAGATTGTCCGCCATGGGGACTATCGTTTTGGATAGTCTGGCGGGAGGACTATCGTTTTGGATAGTCCGGCATCGGGACTATCGTTTTGGATAGTCCGACATGGGGACTATCGTTTTGGATAGTCCGGCATTGGGACTATCGTTTTGGATAGTCCGGCATGTTGACTATCGTTTTGGATAGTCCGGCATGGGGACTATCGTTTTGGATAGTCCGGCATGGGGACTATCGTTTTGGATAGTCCGGCATGGGGACTATCGTTTTGGATAGTCCGGCATGGGGACTATCGTTTTGGATAGTCTGGCATTAGGACTATCGTTTTGGATAGTCCGGCATTGGGACGATCCTTTTGAATAGTCCGGCATGGGGACTATCGTTTTGGATAGTCCGATATGAAGACTATCGTTATGGATAGTCCGGCATTGGGACTATCGTTTTGGATAGGCCGGCATGGGGACTATCGTTTTGGATAGTCCGGCATTGGGACTATCGTTTTGGATAGTCCGGCTTAAGGACTATCGTTTTGGATAGTCCAGCATTGGGACTATCGTTTTGGATAGTCCAGCATTGGGACTATCGTTTTGGATAGTCCGGCATGGGGACTACCGTTTTGGATAGTCCGGCACAAGGACTATCGTTTTGGATAGTCCTGCATGGGGACTATCGTTTTGGATAGTCAGGCATGGGGACTATCGTTTTGGATAGTCAGGCATGGGGACTATCGTTTTGGATAGTCCGGCATAGGGACTATCGTTTTGGATAGTCCGGCATGGGGACTATCGTTTTGAAAAGTCCGGCATTGGGACTATCGTTTTGGATAGTCCGGCATGGGGACTATCGTTTTGGATAGTCCCGCATGGGGACTATCGTTTTGGATAGTCCGGCATGGGGACTATCGTTTTGGATAGTCCGACATGGGGACTATCGTTTTGGATAGTCCGACATGGGGACTATCGTTTTAGATCGTCCGCCATGGGGACTATCGTTTTGGATAGTCTGGCGGAAGGACTATCGTTTTTGATAGTCCGGCATCGGGACTATCGTTTTGGATAGTCCGACATGGGGACTATCGTTTTGGATAGTCCGGCATTAGGACTATCGTTTTGGATAGTCCGGCATGTTGACTATCGTTTTGGATAGTCCGGCATGGGGACTAGCGTTTTGGATAGTCCGGCATGGGGACTATCGTTTTGGATAGTCCGACATCGGGACTATCGTTTTAGATAGTCCGGCACATGGACTATCGTTTTGGATAGTCCGGCATGGGCACTATCGTTTTGGATAGTCGGGTATGGAGACTATCGTTTTGGATAGTCCGGCATGGGGACTATCGTTTTGGATATTCCGGCATTGGGACTATCGTTTTGGATTGTCCGGCATGGCGACTTTCGTTTTGGATAGTCCGGCATGGGGACTATCGTTTTAGATAGTCCGGCATGGGGACTACCGTTTTGGATAGTCCGGCATGGGGACTATCGTTTTGGATAGTCCGACATGGGGACTATCGTTTTAGATAGTCCGGCACATGGACTATCGTTTTGGATAGTCCGGCATGGGCACTATCGTTTTGGATAGTCGGGTATGGGGACTATCGTTTTGGATAGTCCGGCATGGGGACTATCGTTTTGGATAGTCCGGCATTGGGACTATCGTTTTAGATTGTCCGGCATGGCGACTTTCGTTTTGGATAGTCCGGCATGGGGACTATCGTTTTGGATAGTCCGGCATGGGGACTATCGTTTTGGATAGTCCGGCATGGGGACTATCGTTTTGGATAGTCCGGCATTGGGACTATCGTTTTGGATAGTCCGGCATGGGGACTATCGTTTTGGATAGTCCGACATGTTAATTATAGTTTTAGATAGTCCGGCACACGGACTATCGTTTTGGATAGTCCGGCATGGGCACTATCGTTTTGGATAGTCCGGCATGGGGACTATCGTTTTGGATAGTCCGGCATGGGGACTATCGTTTTGAAAAGTCCGGCATTGGGACTATCGTTTTGGATAGTCCGGCATGGGGACTATCGTTTTGGATAGTCCCGCATGGGGACTATCGTTTTGGATAGTCCGGCATGGGGACTATCGTTTTGGATAGTCAGGCATGGGGACTATCGTTTTGGATAGTCCGGCATGGGGGACTATCGTTTTGGATAGTCCGGCATGGGGACTATCGTTTTGAAAAGTCCGGCATTGGGACTATCGTTTTGGATAGTCCGGCATGGGGACTATTGTTTTGGATAGTCCCGCATGGGGACTATCGTTTTGGATAGTCCGGCATGGGGACTATCGTTTTGGATAGTCCGACATGGGGACTATCGTTTTGGATAGTCCGGCATGGGGACTATTGTTTTGGATAGTCCCGCATGGGGACTATCGTTTTGGATAGTCCGGCATGGGGACTATCGTTTTGGATAGTCCGACATGGGGACTATCGTTTTGGATAGTCCGGCATGGGGACTAGCGTTTTGGATAGTCCGGCATGGGGACTATCGTTTTGGATAGTCCGACATCGGGACTATCGTTTTAGATAGTCCGGCACATGGACTATCGTTTTGGATAGTCCGGCATGGGCACTATCGTTTTGGATAGTCGGGTATGGAGACTATCGTTTTGGATAGTCCGGCATGGGGACTATCGTTTTGGATATTCCGGCATTGGGACTATCGTTTTGGATTGTCCAGGATGGCGACTTTCGTTTTGGATAGTCCGGCATGGGGACTATCGTTTTAGATAGTCCGGCATGGGGACTACCGTTTTGGATAGTCCGGCATGGGGACTATCGTTTTGGATAGTCCGGCATTGGGACTATCGTTTTGGATAGTCCGGCATGTTGACTATCGTTTTGGATAGTCCGGCATGGGGACTATCGTTTTGGATAGTCCGACATGGGGACTATCGTTTTAGATAGTCCGGCACATGGACTATCGTTTTGGATAGTCCGGCATTGGGACTATCGTTTTGGATTGTCCGGCATGGCGACTTTCGTTTTGGATAGTCCGGCATGGGGACTATCGTTTTGGATAGTCCGGCATGGGGACTATCGTTTTGGATAGTCCGGCATGGGGACTATCGTTTTGGATAGTCCGGCATTGGGACTATCGTTTTGGATAGTCCGGCATGTTGACTATCGTTTTGGATAGTCCGGCATGGGGACTATCGTTTTGGATAGTCCGACATGTTAATTATCGTTTTAGATAGTCCGGCACACGGACTATCGTTTTGGATAGTCCGGCATGGGTACTATCGTTTTGGATAGTCCGGCATTGGGACTATCGTTTTGGATTGTCCGGCATGGCGACTTTCGTTTTGGATAGTCCGGCATGGGGACTACCGTTTTGGATAGTCCGGCATGGGGACTATCGTTTTGGATAGTCCGGCATTGGGACTATCGTTTTGGATAGTCCGGCATGTTGACTATCGTTTAGGATAGTCCGGCATGAAGACTATCGTTTTGGATAGTCCGACATGGGGACTATCGTTTTATATAGTCCGGCACATTTACTATCGTTTTGGATAGTCCGGCATGGGCACTATCGTTTTGGATAGTCGGGTATGGGGACTATCGTTTTGGATAGTCGGGTATGGGTACTATCGTTTTGGATAGTCCGGCATTGGGACTATCGTTTTGGATTGTCCGGCATGGCGACTTTCGTTTTGGATAGTCCGGCATGGGGACTACCGTTTTGGATAGTCCGGCATGGGGACTATCGTTTTGGATAGTCCGGCATGGGTACTATCGTTTTGGATAGTCCGGCATTGGGACTATCGTTTTGGATTGTCCGGCATGGCGACTTTCGTTTTGGATAGTCCGGCATGGGGACTACCGTTTTGGATAGTCCGGCATGGGGACTATCGTTTTGGATAGTCCGGCATTGGGACTATCGTTTTGGATAGTCCGGCATGTTGACTATCGTTTAGGATAGTCCGGCATGAAGACTATCGTTTTGGATAGTCCGACATGGGGACTATCGTTTTATATAGTCCGGCACATGGACTATCGTTTTGGATAGTCCGGCATGGGCACTATCGTTTTGGATAGTCGGGTATGGGGACTATCGTTTTGGATAGTCGGGTATGGGGACTATCGTTTTGGATAGTCCGGCATGGGGACTATCGTTTTGGATAGTCCAGCATTGGGACTATCGTTTTGGATTGTCCGGCATGGCGACTTTCGTTTTGGATAGTCCGGCATGGGGACTATCGTTTTGAATAGTCCGGCATGGGGACTATCGTTTTAGATAGACCGGCATTAGGACTATCGTTTTGGATAGTCTGGCATGTTGACTATCGCTTTGGATAGTCCGGCATGGGGACTATCGTTTTGGATAGTCCGACATGGGGACTATCGTTTTAGATAGTCCGGCACATGGACTATCGTTTTGGATAGTCCGACATGGGGACTATCGTTTTGGATAGTCCGGCATTGGGACTATCGTTTTGGATAGTCCGGCATGGGGACTATCGTTTTGGATAGTCCGACATGAAGACTATCGTTTTGGATAGTCTGGCCGTGGGACTATCGTTTTATATAGTCCGGCATGGGGACTATCCTTTTGGATAGTCCGGCATGGGGACTATCGTTTTGGATAGGCCGGAATGGGGACTATCGTTTTGGATAGTCCGGCATTGGGACTATCGTTTTGGATAGTCCGGCATAAGGACTATCGTTTTGGATAGTCCAGCATTGGGACTATCGTTTTGGATAGTCCGGCATGGGGACTACCGTTTTGGATAGTCCGGCACAAGGACTATCGTTTTGTATAGTCCGGCATGGGCTCTATCGTTTTGGATAGTCGGGTATAGGGACTATCGTTTTGGATAGTCCGGCATGGGGACTATCGTTTTGGATAGTCCGGCATTGGGACTATCGTTTTGGATTGTCCGGCATGGCGACTTTCGTTTTGGATAGTCCGGCATGGGGACTATCGTTTTGGATAGTCCGGCATGGGGACTAAAGTTTTCGATAGTCCGGCATGGGGACTATCGTTTTGGATAGTCCAGCATTGAAACTATCGTTTTGGATAGTCCGGCATGTTGACTATCGTTTTGGATAGTCCGGCATGGGGATTATCGTTTTGGATAGTCCGACATGGGGACTATCGTTTTAGATAGTCCGGCACATAGACTATCGCTTTGGATAGTCCGGCATGGGCACTATCGTTTTGGATAGTCGGGTATGGGGACTATCGTTTTGGATAGTCCGGCATGGGGACTATCGTTTTGGATAGTCCGGCATTGGGACTATCGTTTTGGATTGTCCGGCATGGGGACTATCGTTTTGGATAGTCCGACATGGAGACTATCGTTTTAGATTGTCCGCCATGGGGACTATCGTTTTGGATAGTCTGGCGGGAGGACTATCGTTTTGGATAGTCCGGCATCGGGACTATCCTTTTGGATAGTCCGACATGGGGACTATCGTTTTGGATAGTCCGGCATTGGGACTATCGTTTTGGATAGTCCGGCATGTTGACTATCGTTTTGGATAGTCCGACATGGGGACTATCGTTTTAGATAGTCCGGCACATGGACTATTGTTTTGGATAGTCCGGCACATGGACTATTGTTTTGGATAGTCCGGCATGGGCACTATCGTTTTGGATAGTCGGGTATGGGGACTATCCTTTTGGATAGTCCGGCATGGGGACTATCGTTTTGGATAGTCCGGCATTGGGACTACCGTTTTGGATTGTCCGGCATGGCGACTTTCGTTTTGGATAGTCCGGCATGGGGACTATCGTTTTGGATAGTCCGGCATGGGGACTACCGTTTTGGATAGTCCGGCATGGGGACTATCGTTTTGGATAGTCCGGCATGGGGACTATCGTTTTGAATAGTCCGGCATTGGGACTATCGTTTTGGATTGTCCGGCATGTTGACTATCGTTTTGGATAGTCAGGCATGGGGACTATCGTTTTGGATAGTCCGGCATGGGGACTATCGTTTTGGATAGTCCGGCATTGGGACTATCGTTTTGGATTGTCCGGCATGGCGACTTTCGTTTTGGATAGTCCGGCATGGGGACTATCGTTTTGGATAGTCCGGCATGGGGACTACCGTTTTGGATAGTCCGGCATGTTGACTATCGTTTTGGATAGTCCGGCATGGGGACTATCGTTTTGGATAGTCCGGCATTGGGACTATCGTTTTGGATTGTCCGGCATGGCGACTTTCGTTTTGGATAGTCCGGCATGGGGACTACCGTTTTGGATAGTCCGGCATGGGGACTATCGTTTTGGATAGTCCGGCATTGGGACTATCGTTTTGGATAGTCCGGCATGTTGACTATCGTTTAGGATAGTCCGGCATGAAGACTATCGTTTTGGATAGTCCGACATGGGGACTATCGTTTTATATAGTCCGGCACATGGACTATCGTTTTGGATAGTCCGGCATGGGCACTATCGTTTTGGATAGTCGGGTATGGGGACTATCGTTTTGGATAGTCGGGTATGGGTACTATCGTTTTGGATAGTCAGGCATTGGGACTATCGTTTTGGATTGTCCGGCATGGCGACTTTCGTTTTGGATAGTCCGGCATGGGGACTACCGTTTTGGATAGTCCGGCATGGGGACTATCGTTTTGGATAGTCCGGCATGGGTACTATCGTTTTGGATAGTCCGGCATTGGGACTATCGTTTTGGATTGTCCGGCATGGCGTCTTTCGTTTTGGATAGTCCGGCATGGGGACTACCGTTTTGGATAGTCCGGCATGGGGACTATCGTTTTGGATAGTCCGGCATTGGGACTATCGTTTTGGATAGTCCGGCATGTTGACTATCGTTTAGGATAGTCCGGCATGAAGACTATCGTTTTGGATAGTCCGACATGGGGACTATCGTTTTATATAGTCCGGCACATGGACTATCGTTTTGGATAGTCCGGCATGGGCACTATCGTTTTGGATAGTCGGGTATGGGGACTATCGTTTTGGATAGTCGGGTATGGGGACTATCGTTTTGGATAGTCCGGCATGGGGACTATCGTTTTGGATAGTCCAGCATTGGGACTATCGTTTTGGATTGTCCGGCATGGCGACTTTCGTTTTGGATAGTCCGGCATGGGGACTATCGTTTTGAATAGTCCGGCATGGGGACTATCGTTTTAGATAGACCGGCATTAGGACTATCGTTTTGGATAGTCTGGCATGTTGACTATCGCTTTGGATAGTCCGGCATGGGGACTATCGTTTTGGATAGTCCAACATGGGGACTATCGTTTTAGAAAGTCCGGCACATGGACTATCGTTTTGGATAGTCCGACATGGGGACTATCGTTTTGGATAGTCCGGCATTGGGACTATCGTTTTGGATAGTCCGGCATGGGGACTATCGTTTTGGATAGTCCGACATGAAGACTATCGTTTTGGATAGTCTGGCCGTGGGACTATCGTTTTATATAGTCCGGCATGGGGACTATCCTTTTGGATAGTCCGGCATGGGGACTATCGTTTTGGATAGGCCGGAATGGGGACTATCGTTTTGGATAGTCCGGCATTGGGACTATCGTTTTGGATAGTCCGGCATAAGGACTATCGTTTTGGATAGTCCAGCATTGGGACTATCGTTTTGGATAGTCCGGCATGGGGACTACCGTTTTGGATAGTCCGGCACAAGGACTATCGTTTTGTATAGTCCGGCATGGGCTCTATCGTTTTGGATAGTCGGGTATGGGGACTATCGTTTTGGATAGTCCGGCATGGGGACTATCGTTTTGGATAGTCCGGCATTGGGACTATCGTTTTGGATTGTCCGGCATGGCGACTTTCGTTTTGGATAGTCCGGCATGGGGACTATCGTTTTGGATAGTCCGGCATTGGGACTATCGTTTTGGATTGTCCGGCATGTTGACTATCGTTTTGGATAGTCCGGCATGGGGACTATCGTTTTGGATAGTCCGGCATGGGGACTATCGTTTTGGATAGTCCGGCATTGGGACTATCGTTTTGGATTGTCCGGCATGGCGACTTTCGTTTTGGATAGTCCGGCATGGGGACTATCGTTTTGGATAGTCCGGCATGGGGACTACCGTTTTGGATAGTCCGGCATGGGGACTATCGTTTTGGATAGTCCGGCATTGGGACTATCGTTTTGGATAGTCCGGCATTGGGACTATCGTTTTAGATAGTCCGGCATGTTGACTATCGTTTTGGATAGTCCGGCATGGGGACTATCGTTTTGGATAGTCCGACATGGGGACTATCGTTTTGGATAGTCCGGCATTGGGACTATCGTTTTGGATAGTCCGGCATGTTGACTATCGTTTTGGATAGTCCGGCATGGGGACTATCGTTTTGGATAGTCCGACATGGGGACTATCGTTTTAGATAGTCCGGCACATGGACTATCGTTTTGGATAGTCCGGCATGGGCACTATCGTTTTGGATATTCGGGTATGGGGACTATCGTTTTGGATAGTCCGGCATTGGGACTATCGTTTTGGATTGTCCGGCATGGCGACTTTCGTTTTGGATAGTCCGGCATGGGGACTATCGTTTTGGATAGTCCGGCATGGGGACTACCGTTTTGGATAGTCCGGCATGAGGACTATCGTTTTGGATAGTCCGGCATTGGGACTATCGTTTTGGATAGTCCGGCATGTTGACTATCGTTTTGGATAGTCCGGCATGGGGACTATCGTTTTGGATAGTCCGACATGGGGACTATCGTTTTAGATAGTCTGGCACATGGACTATCGTTTTGGATAGTCCGGCATGGGCACTATCGTTTTGGATAGTCGGGTATGGGGACTATCGTTTTGGATAGTCCGGCATGGGGACTATCGTTTTGGATAGTCCGTCATGGGGACTATCGTTTTGGATAGTCCGGCATTGGGACTATCGTTTTGGATTGTCCGGCATGGGGACTATCGTTTTGGATAGTCCGGCATGGGGACTATCGTTTTGGATAGTCCGGCATGGGGACTATCGTTTTGGATAGTCCGGCATTGGGACTATCGTTTTGGATAGTCCGGCATGTTGACTATCGTTTTGGATAGTCCGGCATGGGGACTATCGTTTTGGATAGTCCGACATGGGGACTATCGTTTTAGATAGTCCGACATGGGGACTATCGTTTTAGATAGTCCGGCACATGGACTATCGTTTTGGATAGTCCGGCATGGGCACTATCGTTTTGGATAGTCGGGTATGGGGACTATCGTTTTGGATAGTCCGGCATGGGGACTATCGTTTTGGATAGTCTGGCATAGGGACTATCGTTTTGGATTGTCCGGCATGGCGACTTTCGTTTTGGATAGTCCGGCATGGGGACTATCGTTTTGGATAGTCCGGCATCGGGACTATCGTTTTGGATAGTCCGACATGGGGACTATCGTTTTGGATAGTCCGGCATTGGGACTATCGTTTTGGATAGTCCGGCATGTTGACTATCGTTTTGGAGAGTCCGGCATGGGGACTATCGTTTTGGATAGTCCGACATAGAAACTATCGTTTTAGATAGTCCGGCACATGGACTATCGTTTTGGATAGTCCGGCATGGGCACTATCGTTTTGGATAGTCGGGTATGGGGACTATCGTTTTGGATAGCCTGGCATGGGGACTATCGTTTTGGATAGTCCGGCATTGGGACTATCGTTTTGGATTGTCCGGCATGGCGACTTTCGTTTTGGATAGTCCGGCATGGGGACTATCGTTTTGGATAGTCCGGCATGGGGACTACCGTTTTGGATAGTCCGGCATGGGGACTATCGTTTTGGATAGTCCGGCATTGTGACTATCGTTTTGGATAGTCCGGCATGTTGACTATCGTTTTGGATAGTCCGGCATGGGGACTATCGTTTTGGATAGTCCGACATGGGGACTATCGTTTTAGATAGTCCGGCACATGGACTATCGTTTTGGATAGTCCGGCATGGGCACTATCGTTTTGGATAGTCGAGTATGGGGACTATCGTTTTGGATAGTCCGGCATGGGGACTATCGTTTTGGATAGTCCAGCATTGGGACTATCGTTTTGGATTGTCCGGCATGGGGACTATCGTTTTGGATAGTCCGACATGGGGACTATCGTTTTAGATTGTCCGCCATTTGGACTATCGTTTTGGATAGTCTGGCGGGAGGACTATCGTTTTGGATAGTCCGGCATCGGGACTATCGTTTTGGATAGTCCGACATGGGGACTATCGTTTTGGATAGTCCGGCATTGGGACTATCGTTTTGGATAGTCCGGCATGGGCACTATCGTTTTGGATAGTCGGGTATGGGGACTATCGTTTTGGATAGTCCGGCATGGGGACTATCGTTTTGGATAGTCCGGCATTGGGACTATCGTTTTGGATTGTCCGGCATGGCGACTTTCGTTTTGGATAGTCCGGCATGGGGACTATCGTTTTGGATAGTCCGGCATGGGGACTACCGTTTTGGATAGTCCGGCATGGGGACTATCGTTTTGGATAGTCCGGCATTGGGACTATCGTTTTGGATAGTCCGGCATGTTGACTATCGTTTAAGATAGTCCGGCATTGGGACTATCGTTTTATATAGTCCGGCATGGGGACTATCGTTTTGAATAGTCCGGCATGGGGACTATCGTTTTGGATAGGCCGGCATGGGGACTACCGTTTTGGATAGTCCGGCACAAGGACTATCGTTTTGGATAGTCCTGCATGGGGACGATCGTTTTGAATAGTCCGGCATGGGGACTATCGTTTTGGATAGTCCGACATGGGGACTATCGTTTTGGATAGTCCGACATGGGGACTATCGTTTTAGATTGTCTTCCATGGGGACTATCGTTTTGGATAGTCTGGGGGAGGACTATCGTTTTGGATAGTCCGGCATCGGGACTATCGTTTTGGATAGTCCGACATGGGGACTATCGTTTTGGATAGTCCGGCATTGGGACTATCGTTTTGGATAGTCCGGCATGTTGACTATCGTTTTGGATAGTCCGGCATGGGGACTATCGTTTTGGATAGTCCGGCATGGGGACTATCGTTTTGGATAGTCCGGCATGGGGACTATCGTTTTGGATAGTCCGGCATGGGGACTATCGTTTTGGATAGTCTGGCATTAGGACTATCGTTTTGGATAGTCCGGCATTGGGACGATCGTTTTGAATAGTCCGGCATTGGGACGATCGTTTGAATAGTCCGGCATGGGGACTATCGTTTTGGATAGTCCGACATGAAGACTATCGTTTTGGATAGTCCGGCATTGGGACTATCGTTTTATATAGTCCGGCATGGGGACTATCGTTTTGAATAGTCCGGCATGGGGACTATCGTTTTGGATAGGCCGGCATGGGGACTATCGTTTTGGATAGTCCGGCATTGGGACTATCGTTTTGGATAGTCCGGCTTAAGGGACTATCGTTTTGGATAGTCCAGCATTGGGACTATCGTTTTGGATAGTCCGGCATGGGGACTACCGTTTTGGATAGTCCGGCACAAGGACTATCGTTTTGGATAGTCCTGCATGGGGACTATCGTTTTGGATAGTCAGGCATGGGGAGTATCGTTTTGGATAGTCAGGCATGGGGACTATCGTTTTGGATAGTCCGGCATGGGGACTATCGTTTTGGATAGTCCGGCATGGGGACTATCGTTTTGAAAAGTCCGGCATTGGGACTATCGTTTTGGATAGTCCGGCATGGGGACTATCGTTTTGGATAGTCCCGCATGGGGACTATCGTTTTAGATAGTCCGGCATGGGGACTATCGTTTTGGATAGTCCGACATGGGGACTATCGTTTTGGATAGTCCGACATGGGGACTATCGTTTTAGATTGTCCGCCATGGGGGACTATCGTTTTGGATAGTCTGGCGGAAGGACTATCGTTTTTGATAGTCCGGCATCGTTTGATAGCCGTGGGACTATCGTTTTATATAGTCCGGCATGGGGACTATCCTTTTGGATAGTCCGGCATGGGGACTATCGTTTTGGATAGGCCGGAATGGGGACTATCGTTTTGGATAGTCCGGCACAAGGACTATCGTTTTGGATAGTCCGGCTTAAGGACTATCGTTTTGGATAGTCCAGCATTGGGACTATCGTTTTGGATAGTCCGGCATGGGGACTACCGTTTTGGATAGTCCGACATGGGGACTATCGTTTTGGATAGTCCGGCATGGGGACTATCGTTTGGATAGTCCGGCATTGGGACTATCGTTTTGGATTGTCGGCATGGCGACTTTCGTTTTGGATAGTCCGGCATGGGGACTATCGTTTTGGATAGTCTGGCATGGGGACTACCGTTTTCGATAGTCCGGCATGGGGACTATCGTTTTGGATAGTCCGGCATTGAAACTATCGTTTTGGATAGTCCGGCATCGGGACTATCGTTTTGGATAGTCCGACATGGGGACTATCGTTTTGGATAGTCCGGCATTAGGACTATCGTTTTGGATAGTCCGGCATGTTGACTATCGTTTTGGATAGTCCGGCATGGGGACTAGCGTTTTGGATAGTCCGGCATGGGGACTATCGTTTTGGATAGTCCGACATCGGGACTATCGTTTTAGATAGTCCGGCACATGGACTATCGTTTTGGATAGTCCGGCATGGGCACTATCGTTTTGGATAGTCGGGTATGGAGACTATCGTTTTGGATAGTCCGGCATGGGGACTATCGTTTTGGATATTCCGGCATTGGGACTTTCGTTTTGGATAGTCCCGGCATGGGGACTATCGTTTTGGATAGTCCGGCATGGGGACTACCGTTTTGGATAGTCCGGCATGGGGACTATCGTTTTGGATAGTCCGACATGGGGACTATCGTTTTAGATAGTCCGGCACATGGACTATCGTTTTGGATAGTCCGGCATGGGCACTATCGTTTTGGATAGTCGGGTATGGGGACTATTCGTTTTGGATAGTCCGGCATGGGGACTATCGTTTTGGATAGTCCGGCATTCGGGACTATCGTTTGGATTGTCCGGCATGGCGACTTTCGTTTTGGATAGTCCGGCATGGGGACTATCGTTTTGGATAGTCCGGCATGGAGACTATCGTTTTGGATAGTCCGGCATGGGGACTATCGTTTTGGATAGTCCGACATGGGGACTATCGTTTTAGATAGTCCGGCACATGGACTATCGTTTTGGATAGTCCGGCATGGGCACTATCGTTTTGGATAGTCGGGTATGGGGACTATCGTTTTGGATAGTCCAGCATGGGGACTATCGTTTTGGATAGTCCGGCATTGGGACTATCGTTTTGGATTGTCCGGCATGGCGACTTTCGTTTTGGATAGTCCGGCATGGGGACTATCGTTTTGGATAGTCCGGCATCGGGACTATCGTTTTGGATAGTCCGACATGGGGACTATCGTTTTGGATAGTCCGGCATTGGACTATCGTTTTGGATAGTCCGGCATGGGGATTATCGTTTTGGATAGTCCGACATGAAGACTATCGTTTTGGATAGTCCGGCCGTGGGACTATCGTTTTATATAGTCCGGCATGGGGACTATCCTTTTGGATAGTCCGGCATGGGGACTATCGTTTTGGATAGGCCGGAATGGGGACTATCGTTTTGGATAGTCCGGCATTGGGACTATCGTTTTGGATAGTCCGGCTTAAGGACTATCGTTTTGGATAGTCCAGCATTGGGACTATCGTTTTGGATAGTCCGGCATGGGGACTACCGTTTTGGATAGTCCGACATGGGGACTATCGTTTTGGATAGTCCGGCATGGGGACTATCGTTTTGGATAGTCCGGCATTGGGACTATCGTTTTGGATTGTCCGACATGGCGACTTTCGTTTTGGATAGTCCGGCATGGGGACTATCGTTTTGGATAGTCCGGCATGGGGACTACCGTTTTCGATAGTCCGGCATGGGGACTATCGTTTTGGATAGTCCGGCATTGAAACTATCGTTTTCGATAGTCCGGCATCGGGACTATCGTTTTGGATAGTCCGACATGGGGACTATCGTTTTGGATAGTCCGGCATTAGGACTATCGTTTTGGATAGTCCGGCATGTTGACTATCGTTTTTGGATAGTCCGGCATGGGGACTAGCGTTTTGGATAGTCCGGCATGGGGGACTATCGTTTTGGATAGTCCGACATCGGGACTATCGTTTTAGATAGTCCGGCACATGGACTATCGTTTTGGATAGTCCGGCATGGGCACTATCGTTTTGGATAGTCGGGTATGGAGACTATCGTTTTGGATAGTCCGGCATGGGGACTATCGTTTTGGATATTCCGGCATTGGACTTTCGTTTTGGATAGTCCGGCATGGGGACTATCGTTTTGGATAGTCCGGCATGGGGACTACCGTTTTGGATAGTCCGGCATGGGACTATCGTTTTGGATAGTCCTACATGGGGACTATCGTTTTAGATAGTCCGGCACATGGACTATCGTTTTGGATAGTCCGGCATGGGCACTATCGTTTTGGATAGTCGGGTATGGGGACTATCGTTTTGGATAGTCCGGCATTGGGACTATCGTTTTGGATTGTCCGGCATGGCGACTTTCGTTTTGGATAGTCCGGCATGGGGACTATCGTTTTGGATAGTCCGGCATGGGGACTATCGTTTTGGATTGTCCGGCATGGGGACTATCGTTTTGGATAGTCCGGCATTGGGACTATCGTTTTGGATAGTCCGGCATGTTGACTATCGTTTTGGATAGTCCGGCATGGGGACTATCGTTTTGGATAGTCCGACATGTTAATTATCGTTTTAGATAGTCCGGCACACGGACTATCGTTTTGGATAGTCCGGCATGGGCACTATCGTTTTGGATAGTCGGGTATGGGGACTATCGTTTTGGATAGTCCAACATGGGGACTATCGTTTTGGATAGTCCGGCATGGGTACTATCGTTTTGGATAGTCCGGCATTGGGACTATCGTTTTGGATTGTCCGGCATGGCGACTTTCGTTTTGGATAGTCCGCATGGGGACTACCGTTTTGGATAGTCCGGCATGGGGACTATCGTTTTGGATAGTCCGGCATTGGGACTATCGTTTTGGATAGTCCGGCATGTTGACTATCGTTTTGGATAGTCCGGCATGAAGACTATCGTTTTGGATAGTCCGACATGGGCACTATCGTTTTATATAGTCCGGCACATGGACTATCGTTTTGGATAGTCCGGCATGGGCACTATCGTTTTGGATAGTCGGGTATGGGGACTATCGTTTTGGATAGTCGGGTATGGGGACTATCGTTTTGGATAGTCCGGCATGGGGACTATCGTTTTGGATAGTCAGCATTGGGACTATCGTTTTGGATTGTCTGGCATGGCGACTTTCGTTTTGGATAGTCCGGCATGGGGACTATCGTTTTGGATAGTCCGGCATGGGGACTATCGTTTTAGATAGTCCGGCATTGGGACTATCGTTTTGGATAGTCTGGCATGTTGACTATCGCTTTGGATAGTCCGGCATGGGGACTATCGTTTTGGATAGTCCGACATGGGGACTATCGTTTTAGATAGTCCGGCACATGGACTATCGTTTTGGATAGTCCGGCATGGGCACCATCGTTTTGGATAGTCGGGTATGGGGACTATCATTTTGGATAGTCCGGCATGGGGACTATCGTTTTGGATAGTCCGGCATTGGGACTATCGTTTTGGATTGTCCGGCATGGCGACTTTCGTTTTGGATAGTCCGGCATGGGGACTATCGTTTTGGATAGTCCGGCATCGGGACTATCGTTTTGGATAGTCCGACATGGGGACTATCGTTTTGGATAGTCCGGCATTGGGACTATCGTTTTGGATAGTCCGGCATGGGGACTATCGTTTTGGATAGTCCGACATGAAGACTATCGTTTTGGATAGTCCGGCCGTGGGACTATCGTTTTATATAGTCCGGCATGGGGACTATCCTTTTGGATAGTCCGGCATGGGGACTATCGTTTTGGATAGGCCGGAATGGGGACTATCGTTTTGGATAGTCCGGCATTGGGACTATCGTTTTGGATAGTCCGGCTTAAGGACTATCGTTTAGGATAGTCCAGCATTGGGACTATCGTTTTGGATAGTCCGGCATGGGGACTACCGTTTTGGATAGTCCGACATGGGGACTATCGTTTTGGATAGTCCGGCATGGGGACTATCGTTTTGGATAGTCCGTAATTGGGACTATCGTTTTGGATTGTCCGGCATGGCGACTTTCGTTTTGGATAGTCCGGCATGGGGACTATCGTTTTGGATAGTCCGGCATGGGGACTACCGTTTTCGATAGTCCGGCATGGGGACTATCGTTTTGGATAGTCCGGCATTGAAACTATCGTTTTGGATAGTCCGGCATGTTGACTATCGTTTTGGATAGTCCGGCATGGGGATTATCGTTTTGGATAGTCCGACATGGGGACTATCGTTTTAGATAGTCCGGCACATAGACTATCGCTTTGGATAGTCCGGCATGGGCACTATCGTTTTGGATAGTCGGGTATGGGGACTATCGTTTTGATAGTCCGGCATGGGGACTATCGTTTTGGATAGTCCGGCATTGGGACTATCGTTTTGGATTGTCCGGCATGGGGACTATCGTTTTGGATAGTCCGACATGGAGACTATCGTTTTAGATTGTCCGCCATGGGGACTATCGTTTTGGATAGTCTGGCGGGAGGACTATCGTGTTGGATAGTCCGGCATCGGGACTATCCTTTTGGATAGTCCGACATGGTGACTATCGTTTTGGATAGTCCGGCATTGGGACTATCGTTTTGGATAGTCCGGCATGTTGACTATCGTTTTGGATAGTCCGACATGGGGACTATCGTTTTAGATAGTCCGGCACATGGACTATTGTTTTGGATAGTCCGGCATGGGCACTATCGTTTTGGATAGTCGGGTATGGGGACTATCCTTTTGGATAGTCCGGCATGGGGACTATCGTTTTGGATAGTCCGGCATTGGGACTACCGTTTTGGATTGTCCGGCATGGGGACTATCGTTTTGGATAGTCCAGCATGGGGACTACCGTTTTGGATAATCCGGCATGGGGACTATCGTTTTGGATAGTCCGGCATGGGGACTATCGTTTTGAATAGTCTGGCATTGGGACTATCGTTTTGGATTGTCCGGCATGTTGACTATCGTTTTGGATAGTCCGGCATGGGGACTATCGTTTTGGATAGTCCGGCATTGGGACTATCGTTTTGGATTGTCCGGCATGGCGACTTTCGTTTTGGATAGTCCGGCATGGGGACTATCGTTTTGGATAGTCCGGCATGGGGACTACCGTTTTGGATAGTCCGGCATGGGGACTATCGTTTTGGATAGTCCGGCATTGGGACTATCGTTTTGGATAGTCCGGCATGTTGACTATCGTTTTGGATAGTCCGGCATGGGGACTATCGTTTTGGATAGTCCGACATGGGGACTATCGTTTTGGATAGTCCGGCATTGGGACTATCGTTTTGGATAGTCCGGCATGTTGACTATCGTTTTGGATAGTCCGGCATGGGGACTATCGTTTTGGATAGTCCGACATGGGGACTATCGTTTTAGATAGTCCGGCACATGGACTATCGTTTTGGATAGTCCGGCATGGGCACTATCGTTTTGGATATTCGGGTATGGGGACTATCGTTTTGGATAGTCCGGCATCGGGACTATCGTTTTGGATTGTCCGGCATGGCGACTTTCGTTTTGGATAGTCCGGCATGGGGACTATCGTTTTGGATAGTCCGGCATGGGGACTACCGTTTTGGATAGTCCGGCATGAGGACTATCGTTTTGGATAGTCCGGCATTGGGACTATCGTTTTGGATAGTCCGGCATGTTGACTATCGTTTTGGATAGTCCGGCATGGGGACTATCGTTTTGGATAGTCCGACATGGGGACTATCGTTTAGATAGTCCGGCACATGGACTATCGTTTTGGATAGTCCGGCATGGGCACTATCGTTTTGGATAGTCGGGTATGGGGACTATCGTTTTGGATAGTCCGGCATGGGGACTATCGTTTTGGATAGTCCGGCATGGGGACTATCGTTTTGGATAGTCCGGCATGTTGACTATCGTTTTGGATAGTCCGGCATGGGGACTATCGTTTTGGATAGTCCGACATGGGGACTATCGTTTTAGATAGTCCGGCACATGGACTATCGTTTTGGATAGTCCGGCATGGGCACTATCGTTTTGGATAGTCGGGTATGGGGACTATCGTTTTGGATAGTCCGGCATGGGGACTATCGTTTTGGATAGTCTGGCATAGGGACTATCGTTTTGGATTGTCCGGCATGGCGACTTTCGTTTTGGATAGTCCGGCATGGGGACTATCGTTTTGGATAGTCCGGCATCGGGACTATCGTTTTGGATAGTCCGACATGGGGACTATCGTTTTGGATAGTCCGGCATTGGGACTATCGTTTTGGATAGTCCGGCATGTTGACTATCGTTTTGGAGAGTCCGGCATGGGGACTATCGTTTTGGATAGTCCGACATGGAAACTATCGTTTTAGATAGTCCGGCACATGGACTATCGTTTTGGATAGTCCGGCATGGGGACTATCGTTTTGGATAGTCCGGCATGGGGACTATCGTTTTGAATAGTCTGGCATGGGACTATCGTTTTGGATTGTCCGGCATGTTGACTATCGTTTTGGATAGTCCGGCATGGGGACTATCGTTTTGGATAGTCCGGCATTGGGACTATCGTTTTGGATTGTCCGGCATGGCGACTTTCGTTTTGGATAGTCCGGCATGGGGACTATCGTTTTGGATAGTCCGGCATGGGGACTACCGTTTTGGATAGTCCGGCATGGGGACTATCGTTTTGGATAGTCCGGCATTGGGACTATCGTTTTGGATAGTCCGGCATGTTGACTATCGTTTTGGATAGTCCGGCATGGGGACTATCGTTTTTGGATAGTCCGACATGGGGACTATCGTTTTGGATAGTCCGGCATTGGGACTATCGTTTTGGATAGTCCGGCATGTTGACTATCGTTTTGGATAGTCCGGCATGGGGACTATCGTTTTGGATAGTCCGACATGGGGACTATCGTTTTAGATAGTCCGGCACATGGACTATCGTTTTGGATAGTCCGGCATGGGCACTATCGTTTTGGATATTCGGGTATGGGGACTATCGTTTTGGATAGTCCGGCATTGGGACTATCGTTTTCGATTGTCCGGCATGGCGACTTTCGTTTTGGATAGTCCGGCATGGGGACTATCGTTTTGGATAGTCCGGCATGGGGACTACCGTTTTGGATAGTCCGGCATGAGGACTATCGTTTTGGATAGTCCGGCATTGGGACTATCGTTTTGGATAGTCCGGCATGTTGACTATCGTTTTGGATAGTCCGGCATGGGGACTATCGTTTTGGATAGTCCGACATGGGGACTATCGTTTAGATAGTCCGGCACATGGACTATCGTTTTGGATAGTCCGGCATGGGCACTATCGTTTTGGATAGTCGGGTATGGGGACTATCGTTTTGGATAGTCCGGCATGGGGACTATCGTTTTGGATAGTCCGGCATGGGGACTATCGTTTTGGATAGTCCGGCATTGGGACTATCGTTTTGGATTGTCCGGCATGACGACTTTCGTTTTGGATAGTCCGGCATGGGGACTATCGTTTTGGATAGTCCGGCATGGGGACTATCGTTTTGGATAGTCCGGCATTGGGACTATCGTTTTGGATAGTCCGGCATGTTGACTATCGTTTTGGATAGTCCGGCATGGGGACTATCGTTTTGGATAGTCCGACATGGGGACTATCGTTTTAGATAGTCCGGCACATGGACTATCGTTTTGGATAGTCCGGCATGGGCACTATCGTTTTGGATAGTCGGGTATGGGGACTATCGTTTTGGATAGTCCGGCATGGGGACTATCGTTTTGGATAGTCTGGCATAGGGACTATCGTTTTGGATTGTCCGGCATGGCGACTTTCGTTTTGGATAGTCCGGCATGGGGACTATCGTTTTGGATAGTCCGGCATCGGGACTATCGTTTTGGATAGTCCGACATGGGGACTATCGTTTTGGATAGTCCGGCATTGGGACTATCGTTTTGGATAGTCCGGCATGTTGACTATCGTTTTGGAGAGTCCGGCATGGGGACTATCGTTTTGGATAGTCCGACATGGAAACTATCGTTTTAGATAGTCCGGCACATGGACTATCGTTTTGGATAGTCCGGCATGGGCACTATCGTTTTGGATAGTCGGGTATGGGGACTATCGTTTTGGATAGCCTGGCATGGGGACTATCGTTTTGGATAGTCCGGCATTGGGACTATCGTTTTGGATTGTCCGGCATGGCGACTTTCGTTTTGGATAGTCCGGCATGGGGACTATCGTTTTGGATAGTCCGGCATGGGGACTACCGTTTTGGATAGTCCTGCATGGGGACTATCGTTTTGGATAGTCCGGCATTGGGACTATCGTTTTGGATAGTCCGGCATGTTGACTATCGTTTTGGATAGTCCGGCATGTTGACTATCGTTTTGGATAGTCCGACATGGGGACTATCGTTTTAGATAGTCCGGCACATGGACTATCGTTTTGGATAGTCCGGCATGGGCACTATCGTTTTGGATAGTCGAGTATGGGGACTATCGTTTTGGATAGTCCGGCATGGGGACTATCGTTTTGGATAGTCCGGCATTGGGACTATCGTTTTTGATTGTCCGGCATGGGGACTATCGTTTTGGATAGTCCGACATGGGGACTATCGTTTTAGATTGTCCGCCATGGGGACTATCGTTTTGGATAGTCTGGCGGGAGGACTATCGTTTTGGATAGTCCGGCATCGGGACTATCGTTTTGGATAGTCCGACATGGGGACTATCGTTTTGGATAGTCCGGCATTGGGACTATCGTTTTGGATAGTCCGGCATGGGCACTATCGTTTTGGATAATCGGGTATGGGGACTATCGTTTTGGATAGTCCGGCATGGGGACTATCGTTTTGGATAGTCCGGCATGGGGACTATCGTTTTGGATAGTCCGACATGGGGACTATCGTTTTAGATAGTCTGGCATGGGGACTATCGTTTTGGATAGTCCGGCATTGGGACTATCGTTTTGGATAGTCCGGCATGTTGACTATCGTTTTGGATAGTCCGGCATGGAGACTATCGTTTTGGATAGTCCGACATGGGGACTATCGTTTTAGATAGTCCGGCACATGGACAATCGTTTTGGATAGTCCGGCATGGGCACTATCGTTTTGGATAGTCGGGTATGGGGACTATCGTTTTGGATAGTCCGGCATGGGGACTATCGTTTTGGATAGTCCGGCATTGGGACTATCGTTTTGGATTTCCGGCATGGCGACTTTCGTTTTGGATAGTCCGGCATGGGGACTACCGTTTTGGATAGTCCGGCATGGGGACTACCGTTTTGGATAGTCCGGCATGGGGACTATCGTTTTGGATAGTCCGGCATTGGGACGATCGTTTTGGATAGTCCGGCATGGGGACTATCGTTTTGGATAGTCCAACATGAAGACTATCGTTTTGGATAGTCCGGCATTGGGACTATCGTTTTATATAGTCCGGCATGGGGACTATCGTTTTGGATAGTCCGGCATGGGGACTAACGTTTTAGATTGTCCGGCATGGGGACTATCGTTTTGGATAGTCCGGCATTGGGACTATCGTTTTTGATAGTCCGGCATGGGGACTATCGTTTTGGATAGTCTGACATGGGGTTTATCCTTTTGGATAGTCCGGCAGGGGAACTATCGTTTTGGATAGTCCGGCATTGGGACCATCGTTTTGGATAGTCCGGCATTGGGACGATCGTTTTGGATAGTCCGGCATGGGGACTATCGTTTTGGATAGTCCGACATGAAGACTATCGTTTTGGATAGTCCGGCATTGGGACTATCGTTTTATATAGTCCGGCATGGGGACTATCGTTTTGAATAGTCCGGCATGGGGACTATCGTTTTGGATAGGCCGGCATGGGGACTATCGTTTTGGATAATCCGGCATTGGGACTATCGTTTTGGATAGTCCGGCTTAAGGACTATCGTTTTGGATAGTCCAGCATTGGGACTATCGTTTTGGATAGTCCGGCATGGGGACTACCGTTTTGGATAGTCCGGCACAAGGACTATCGTTTTGGATAGTCCTGCATGGGGACGATCGTTTTGGATAGTCCGGCATGGGGACTATCGTTTTGGATAGTCCGACATGGGGACTATCGTTTTGGATAGTCCGACATGGGGACTATCGTTTTAGATTGTCCGCCATGGGGACTATCGTTTTGGATAGTCTGGCGGAAGGACTATCGTTTTGGATAGTCCGGCATCGGGACTATCGTTTTGGATAGTCCGACATGGGGACTATCGTTTTGGATAGTCCGGAATGTTGACTATCGTTTTGGATAGTCCAGCATGGGGACTATCGTTTTGGATAGTCCGGCATGGGGACTACCGTTTTGGATAGTCCGGCATGGGGACTACCGTTTTGGATAGTCCGGCATGGGGACTATCGTTTTGGATAGTCCGGCATTGGGACGATCGTTTTGGATAGTCCGGCATGGGGACTATCGTTTTGGATAGTCTGGCGGGAGGACTATCGTTTTGGATAGTCCGGCATCGGGACTATCGTTTTGGATAGTCCGACATGGGGACTATCGTTTTGGATAGTCCGGCATTGGGACTATCGTTTTGGATAGTCCGGCATGTTGACTATCGTTTTGGATAGTCCGGCATGGGGACTATCGTTTTGGATAGTCCGGCATGGGGACTATCGTTTTGGATAGTCTGGCATTAGGACTATCGTTTTAGATAGTCCGGCATTGGGACGATCGTTTTGAATAGTCCGGCATGGGGACTATCGTTTTGGATAGTCCGACATGAAGACTATCGTTTTGGATAGTCCGGCATTGGGACTATCGTTTTATATAGTCCGGCATGGGGACTATCGTTTGGAATAGTCCGGCATGGGGACTATCGTTTTGGATAGGCCGGCATGGGGACTATCGTTTTGGATAGTCCGGCATTGGGACTATCGTTTTGGATAGTCCGGCTTAAGGACTATCGTTTTGGATAGTCCAGCATTGGGACTATCGTTTTGGATAGTCCGGCTTGTGGACTACCGTTTTGGATAGTCCGGCACAAGGACTATCGTTTTGGATAGTCCTGCATGGGGACTATCGTTTTGGATAGTCAGGCATGGGGACTATCGTTTTTGATAGTCAGGCATGGGGACTATCGTTTTGGATAGTCCGGCATGGGGACTATCGTTTTGGATAGTCCGGCATGGGGACTATCGTTTTGAAAAGTCCGGCATTGGGACTATCGTTTTGGATAGTCCGGCATGGGGACTATCGTTTTGGATATTCCCGCATGGGGACTATCGTTTTGGATAGTCCGGAATGGGGACTATCGTTTTGGATAGTCCGACATGGGGACTATCGTTTTGGATAGTCCGACATGGGGACTATCGTTTTAGATTGTCCGCCATGGGGACTATCGTTTTGGATAGTCTGGCGGAAGGACTATCGTTTTGGATAGTCCGGCATCGGGACTATCGTTTTGGATAGTCCGACATGGGGACTATCGTTTTGGATAGTCCGGCATTAGGACTATCGTTTTGGATAGTCCGGCATGTTGACTATCGTTTTGGATAGTCCGGCATGGGGACTATCGTTTTAGATAGTCTGGCATGGGGACTATCGTTTTGGATAGTCCGGCATTGGGACTATCGTTTTGGATTGCCCGGCATGGCGACTTTCGTTTTGGATAGTCCGGCATGGGGACTATCGTTTTAAATAGTCCCGCATGGGGACTACCGTTTTGGATAGTCCGGCCTGGGGACTATCGTTTTGGATAGTCCGGCATTGGGACTATCGTTTTGGATAATCCGGCATGTTGACTATCGTTTCTGATAGTCCGGCATGGGGACTATCGTTTTGGATAGTCCGACATGGGGACTATCGTTTTAGATAGTCCGGCACATGGACAATCGTTTTGGATAGTCCGGCATGGGCACTATCGTTTTGGATAGTCGGGTATGGGGACTATCGTTTTGGATAGTCCGGCATGGGGACTATCGTTTTGGATAGTCCGGCATTGGGACTACCGTTTTGGATTTCCGGAATGGCGACTTTCGTTTTGGATAGTCCGGCATGGGGACTACCGTTTTGGATAGTCCGGCATGGGGACTACCGTTTTGGATAGTCCGGCATGGGGACTATCGTTTTGGATAGTCCGGCATTGGGACGATCGTTTTGGATAGTCCGGCATGGGGACTATCGTTTTGGATAGTCCGACATGAAGACTATCGTTTTGGATAGTCCGGCATTGGGACTAACGTTTTAGATAGTCCGGCATGGGGACTATCGTTTTGGATAGTCCGGCATTGGGACTATCGTTTTTGATAGTCCGGCATGGGGACTATCGTTTTGGATAGTCTGACATGGGGTTTATCCTTTTGGATAGTCCGGCAGGGGAACTATCGTTTTGGATAGTCCGGCATTGGGACTATCGTTTTGGATAGTCCGGCATTGGGACGATCGTTTTGGATAGTCCGGCATGGGGACTATCGTTTTGGATAGTCCGACATGAAGACTATCGTTTTGGATAGTCCGGCATTGGGACTATCGTTTTATATAGTCCGGCATGGGGACTATCGTTTTGAATAGTCCGGCATGGGGACTATCGTTTTGGATAGGCCGGCATGGGGACTATCGTTTTGGATAATCCGGCATTGGGACTATCGTTTTGGATAGTCCGGCTTAAGGACTATCGTTTTGGATAGTCCAGCATTGGGACTATCGTTTTGGATAGTCCGGCATGGGGACTACCGTTTTGGATAGTCCGGCGCAAGGACTATCGTTTTGGATAGTCCTGCATGGGGACGATCGTTTTGGATAGTCCGGCATGGGGACTATCGTTTTGGATAGTCCGACATGGGGACTATCGTTTTGAATAGTCCGACATGGGGACTATCGTTTTAGATTGTCCGCCATGGGGACTATCGTTTTGGATAGTCTGGCGGGAGGACTATCGTTTTGGATAGTCCGGCATCGGGACTATCGTTTTGGATAGTCCGACATGGGGACTATCGTTTTGGATAGTCCGACATGGGGACTATCGTTTTGGATAGTCCGACATGGGGACTATCGTTTTAGATTGTCCGCCATGGGGACTATCGTTTTGGATAGTCTGGCGGGAGGACTATCGTTTTGGATAGTCCGGCATCGGGACTATCGTTTTGGATAGTCCGTCATGGGGACTATCGTTTTGGATAGTCCGGCATGTTGACTATCGTTTTGGATAGTCCAGCATGGGGACTATCGTTTTGGATAGTCCGGCATGGGGACTACCGTTTTGGATAGTCCGGCATGGGGACTACCGTTTTGGATAGTCCGGCATGGGGACTATCGTTTTGGATAGTCCGGCATTGGGACGATCGTTTTGGATAGTCCGGCATGGGGACTATCGTTTTGGATAGTCCGACATGAAGACTATCGTTTTGGATAGTCCGGCATTGGGACTATCGTTTTATATAGTCCGGCATGGGGACTATCGTTTTGGATAGTCCGGCATGGGGACTAACGTTTTAGATAGTCCGGCATGGGGACTATCGTTTTGGATAGTCCGGCATTGGGACTATCGTTTTTGATAGTCCGGCATGGGGACTATCGTTTTGGATAGTCTGACATGGGGTTTATCCTTTTGGATAGTCCGGCAGGGGAACTATCGTTTTGGATAGTCCGGCATTGGGACTATCGTTTTGGATAGTCCGGCATTGGGACGATCGTTTTGGATAGTCCGGCATGGGGACTATCGTTTTGGATAGTCCGACATGAAGACTATCGTTTTGGATAGTCCGGCATTGGGACTATCGTTTTATATAGTCCGGCATGGGGACTATCGTTTTGAATAGTCCGGCATGGGGACTATCGTTTTGGATAGGCCGGCATGGGGACTATCGTTTTGGATAATCCGGCATTGGGACTATCGTTTTGGATAGTCCGGCTTAAGGACTATCGTTTTGGATAGTCCAGCATTGGGACTATCGTTTTGGATAGTCCGGCATGGGGACTACCGTTTTGGATAGTCCGGCACAAGGACTATCGTTTTGGATAGTCCTGCATGGGGACGATCGTTTTGGATAGTCCGGCATGGGGACTATCGTTTTGGATAGTCCGACATGGGGACTATCGTTTTGGATAGTCCGACATAAGGACTATCGTTTTAGATTGTCCGCCATGGGGACTATCGTTTTGGATAGTCTGGCGGGAGGACTATCGTTTTGGATAGTCCGGCATCGGGACTATCGTTTTGGATAGTCCGACATGGGGACTATCGTTTTGGATAGTCCGGCATTGGGACTATCGTTTTGGATAGTCCGGCATGTTGACTATCGTTTTGGATAGTCCGGCATGGGGACTATCGTTTTGGATAGTCCGGCATGGGGACTATCGTTTTGGATAGTCTGGCATTAGGACTATCGTTTTAGATAGTCCGGCATTGGGACGATCGTTTTGAATAGTCCGGCATGGGGACTATCGTTTTGGATAGTCCGACATGAAGACTATCGTTTTGGATAGTCCGGCATTGGGACTATCGTTTTATATAGTCCGGCATGGGGACTATCGTTTGGAATAGTCCGGCATGGGGACTATCGTTTTGGATAGGCCGGCATGGGGACTATCGTTTTGGATAGTCCGGCATTGGGACTATCGTTTTGGATAGTCCGGCTTAAGGACTATCGTTTTGGATAGTCCAGCATTGGGACTATCGTTTTGGATAGTCGGGTATGGGGACTATCGTTTTGGATAGTCCGGCATGGGGACTATCGTTTTGGATAGTCCGGCATTGGGACTACCGTTTTGGATTTCCGGAATGGCGACTTTCGTTTAGGATAGTCCGGCATGGGGACTACCGTTTTGGATAGTCCGGCATGGGGACTACCGTTTTGGATAGTCCGGCATGGGGACTATCGTTTTGGATAGTCCGGCATTGGGACGATCGTTTTGGATAGTCCGGCATGGGGACTATCGTTTTGGATAGTCCGACATGAAGACTATCGTTTTGGATAGTCCGGCATTGGGACTATCGTTTTATATAGTCCGGCATGGGGACTATCGTTTTGGATAGTCCGGCATGGGGACTAACGTTTTAGATAGTCCGGCATGGGGACTATCGTTTTGGATAGTCCGGCATTGGGACTATCGTTTTTGATAGTCCGGCATGGGGACTATCGTTTTGGATAGTCTGACATGGGGTTTATCCTTTTGGATAGTCCGGCAGGGGAACTATCGTTTTGGATAGTCCGGCATTGGGACTATCGTTTTGGATAGTCCGGCATTGGGACGATCGTTTTGGATAGTCCGGCATGGGGACTATCGTTTTGGATAGTCCGACATGAAGACTATCGTTTTGGATAGTCCGGCATTGGGACTATCGTTTTATATAGTCCGGCATGGGGACTATCGTTTTGAATAGTCCGGCATGGGGACTATCGTTTTAGATTGTCCGCCATGGGGACTATCGTTTTGGATAGGCCGGCATGGGGACTATCGTTTTGGATAATCCGGCATTGGGACTATCGTTTTGGATAGTCCGGCTTAAGGACTATCGTTTTGGATAGTCCAGCATTGGGACTATCGTTTTGGATAGTCCGGCATGGGGACTACCGTTTTGGATAGTCCGGCACAAGGACTATCGTTTTGGATAGTCCTGCATGGGGACGATCGTTTTGGATAGTCCGGCATGGGGACTATCGTTTTGGATAGTCCGACATGGGGACTATCGTTTTGGATAGTCCGACATGGGGACTATCGTTTTAGATTGTCCGCCATGGGGACTATCGTTTTGGATAGTCTGGCGGGAGGACTATCGTTTTGGATAGTCCGGCATCGGGACTATCGTTTTGGATAGTCCGACATGGGGACTATCGTTTTGGATAGTCCGACATGGGGACTATCGTTTTGGATAGTCCGACATGGGGACTATCGTTTTAGATTGTCCGCCATGGGGACTATCGTTTTGGATAGTCTGGCGGGAGGACTATCGTTTTGGATAGTCCGGCATCGGGACTATCGTTTTGGATAGTCCGTCATGGGGACTATCGTTTTGGATAGTCCGGCATGTTGACTATCGTTTTGGATAGTCCAGCATGGGGACTATCGTTTTGGATAGTCCGGCATGGGGACTACCGTTTTGGATAGTCCGGCATGGGGACTACCGTTTTGGATAGTCCGGCATGGGGACTATCGTTTTGGATAGTCCGGCATTGGGACGATCGTTTTGGATAGTCCGGCATGGGGACTATCGTTTTGGATAGTCCGACATGAAGACTATCGTTTTGGATAGTCCGGCATTGGGACTATCGTTTTATATAGTCCGGCATGGGGACTATCGTTTTGGATAGTCCGGCATGGGGACTAACGTTTTAGATAGTCCGGCATGGGGACTATCGTTTTGGATAGTCCGGCATTGGGACTATCGTTTTTGATAGTCCGGCATGGGGACTATCGTTTTGGATAGTCTGACATGGGGTTTATCCTTTTGGATAGTCCGGCAGGGGAACTATCGTTTTGGATAGTCCGGCATTGGGACTATCGTTTTGGATAGTCCGGCATTGGGACGATCGTTTTGGATAGTTAGGCATGGGGACTATCGTTTTATATAGTCCGGCATGGGGACTATCGTTTTGAATAGTCCGGCATGGGGACTATCGTTTTGGATAGGCCGGCATGGGGACTATCGTTTTGGATAATCCGGCATTGGGACTATCGTTTTGGATAGTCCGGCTTAAGGACTATCGTTTTGGATAGTCCAGCATTGGGACTATCGTTTTGGATAGTCCGGCATGGGGACTACCGTTTTGGATAGTCCGGCACAAGGACTATCGTTTTGGATAGTCCTGCATGGGGACGATCGTTTTGGATAGTCCGACATAAGGACTATCGTTTTAGATTGTCCGCCATGGGGACTATCGTTTTGGATAGTCTGGCGGGAGGACTATCGTTTTGGATAGTCCGGCATCGGGACTACCGTTTTGGATAGTCCGACATGGGGACTATCGTTTTGGATAGTCCGGCATTGGGACTATCGTTTTGGATAGTCCGGCATGTTGACTATCGTTTTGGATAGTCCGGCATGGGGACTATCGTTTTGGATAGTCCGGCATGGGGACTATCGTTTTGGATAGTCTGGCATTAGGACTATCGTTTTAGATAGTCCGGCATTGGGACGATCGTTTTGAATAGTCCGGCATGGGGACTATCGTTTTGGATAGTCCGACATGAAGACTATCGTTTTGGATAGTCCGGCATTGGGACTATCGTTTTATATAGTCCGGCATGGGGACTATCGTTTGGAATAGTCCGGCATGGGGACTATCGTTTTGGATAGGCCGGCATGGGGACTATCGTTTTGGATAGTCCGGCATTGGGATTATCGTTTTGGATAGTCCGGCTTAAGGACTATCATTTTGGATAGTCCAGCATTGGGACTATCGTTTTGGATAGTCCGGCTTGGGGACTACCGTTTTGGATAGTCCGGCACAAGGACTATCGTTTTGGATAGTCCTGCATGGGGACTATCGTTTTGGATAGTCAGGCATGGGAACTATCGTTTTTGATAGTCAGGCATGGGGACTATCGTTTTGGATAGTCCGGCATGGGGACTATCGTTTTGGATAGTCCGGCATGGGGACTATCGTTTTGAAAAGTCCGGCATTGGGACTATCGTTTTGGATAGTCCGGCATGGGGACTATCGTTTTGGATATTCCCGCATGGGGACTATCGTTTTGGATAGTCCGGCATGGGGACTATCGTTTTGGATAGTCCGACATGGGGACTATCGTTTTGGATAGTCCGACATGGGGACTATCGTTTTAGATTGTCCGCCATGGGGACTATCGTTTTGGATAGTCTGGCGGAAGGACTATCGTTTTGGATAGTCCGGCATCGGGACTATCGTTTTGGATAGTCCGACATGGGGACTATCGTTTTGGATAGTCCGGCATGGGGACTAGCGTTTTGGATAGTCCGGCATGGGGACTATCGTTTTGGATAGTCCGACATCGGGACTATCGTTTTAGATAGTCCGGCACATGGACTATCGTTTTGGATAGTCCGGCATGGGCACTATCGTTTTGGATAGTCGGGTATGGGGACTATCGTTTTGGATAGTCCGGCATGGGGACTATCGTTTTGGATAGTCCAGCATTGGGACTATCGTTTTGGATTGTCCGGCATGGCGACTTTCGTTTTGGATAGTCCGGCATGGGGACTATCGTTTTGGATAGTCCGGCATGGGGACGATCGTTTTGGATAGTCCGGCATGGGGACTATCGTTTTGGATAGTCCGGCACGGGGACTATCGTTTTGGATAGTCGGGTATGGGGACTATCGTTTTGGATAGTCCGGCATGGGGACTATCGTTTTAGACTGTCCGCCATGGGGACTATCGTTTTGGATAGTCCGGCGGGAGGACTATCGTTTTGGATAGTCCTTCATCGGGACTATCGTTTTGGATAGTCCGACGTGGGGACTATCGTTTTGGATAGTCCGGCATTGGGACTATCGTTTTGGATTGTCCGGCATGTTGACTATCGTTTTGGATAGTCCGGCATGGGGACTATCGTTTTGGATAGTCCGGCATGGGGACTATCGTTTTGGATAGTCCGGCATGGGGACTATCGTTTTGGATAGTCCGGCATGGGGACTATTGTTTTGGATAGTCGGGTATGGGGACTATCGTTTTGGATAGTCCGGCATGGGGACTATCGTTTCGGATAGTCCGGCATTGGGACTATCGTTTGCGATTGTCCGGCATGGGGACTTTCGTTTTGGATAGTCCGGCATGGGGACTATCGTTTTGGATAGTCCGGCATGGGGACTACCATTTCTGATAGTCCAGCATGGGGACTATCGTTTTGGATAGTCCGGCATTGGGACGATCGTTTTGGATAGTCCAGCATGGGGACTATCGTTTTGGATAGTCCGACATGAAGACTATCGTTTTGGATAGTCCGGCATTGGGACTATCGTTTTATATAATCCGGCATGGGGACTATCGTTTTGGATAGTCCGGCATGAGGACTATCGTTTTGGATAGTCCGGCATGGGGACTATCGTTTTGGATAGTCCGGCATTGGGACTATCGTTTTGGATAGTCCGGCATGGGGACTATCGTTTTGGATAGTCTGACATGGGGTTTATCGTTTTGGATAGTCCGGCAGGGGGACTATCGCTTTGGATAGTCCGGCATTGGGACTATCGTTTTGGGGAGTCCGGCATTGGGACGATCGTTTTGGATAATCCGGCATGGGGACTATTGTTTTGGATAGTCCGACATAAGGACTATCGTTTTGGATAGTCCGGCCGTGGGACTATCGTTTTATATAGTCCGGCATGGGGACTATCGTTTTGGATAGTCCGCATGGGGACTATCGTTTTGGATAGGCCGGCATGGGGACTATCGTTTTGGATAGTCCGGCATTGGGACTATCGTTTTGGATAGTCCGGCATAAGGACTATCGTTTTGGATAGTCCAGCATTGGGACTATCGTTTTGGATAGTCCGGCATGGGGACTACCGTTTTGGATACCCCGGCACAAGGACTATCGTTTTGGATAGTCCTGCATGGGGACTATCGTTTTGGATAGTCAGGCACGGGGACTATCGTTTTGGATAGTCAGGCATGGGGACTATCGTTTTGGATAGTCCGGCTTGTGGACTATCGTTTTGGATAGTCCGGCATGGGGACTATCGTTTTGGATAGTCCGGCATTGGGACTATTGTTTTGGATAGTCCGGCATGGGGACTACCGTTTTGGATAGTCCGGCACAAGGACTATCGTTTTGGATAGTCCTGCATGGGGACTATCGTTTTGGATAGTTAGGCATAGAGACTATCGTTTTGGATAGTCAGGCATGGGGACTATCGTTTTGGATAGTCCGGCATGGGGACTATCGTTTTGGATAGTCCGGCATGGGGACTATCGTTTTGGATAGTCCGACATGGGGACTATCATTTTGAATAGTCCGGCATTGGGACTATGGTTTTGGATAGTCCGGCATTGGGACTATCGTTTTATATAGTCCGGCATGGGGACTATCGTTTTGGATAGTCCGGCATGGGGACTAACGTTTTAGATAGTCCGGCATGGGGACTATCGTTTTGGATAGTCCGGAATTGGGACTATCGTTTTTGATAGTCCGGCATGGGGACTATCGTTTTGGATAGTCTGACACGGGGTTTATCCTTTTGGATAGTCCGGCAGGGGAACTATCGTTTTGGATAGTCCGGCATTGGGGCTATCGTTTTGGATAGTCCGGCATTGGGACGATCGTTTTGGATAGTCCGGCATGGGGACTATCGTTTTGGATAGTCCGACATGAAGACTATCGTTTTGGATAGTCCGGCATTGGGACTATCGTTTAAGATAGTCCGGTATGGGGACTACCGTTTTGGATAGTCCGGCACAAGGACTATCGTTTTGGATAGTCCTGCATGGGGACGATCGTTTTGGATAGTCCGGCATGGGGACTATCATTTTAAATAGTCCGACATGGGGACTATCGTTTTGGATAGTCCGACATGGGGACTATCGTTTTAGATTGTCCGCCATGGGGACTATCGTTTTGGATAGTCTGGCGGGAGGACTATCGTTTTGGATAGTCTGGCATCGGGACTATCGTTTTGGATAGTCCGACATGGGGACTATCGTTTTGGATAGTCCGGCATTGGGACTATCGTTTTGGATAGTCCGGCATGTTGACTATCGTTTTGGATAGTCCGGCATGGGGACTATCGTTTTGGATAGTCCGGCATGGGGAATATCGTTTTGGATAGTCCGGCATGGGGACTATCGTTTTGGATAGTCCGGCATGGGGACTATCGTTTTGGATAGTCTGGCATTGGGACTATCGTTTTGGGTAGTCCGGCATTGGGACGATCGTTTTGGATAGTCCGGCATGGGGACTATCGTTTTGGATAGTCCGACATGAAGACTATCTTTTTGGATAGTCCGGCATTGGGACTATCGTTTTATATAGTCCGGCATGGGGACTATCGTTTTGAATAGTCCGGCATGGGGACTATCGTTTTGGATAGGCCGGCATGGGGACTATCGTTTTAGATAGTCCGGCATTGGGATTATCGTTTTGGATAGTCCGGCTTAAGGACTATCGTTTTGGATAGTCCAGCATTGGGACTATCGTTTTGGATAGTCCGGCATGGGGACTACCGTTTTGGATAGTCCGGCACAAGGACTATCGTTTTGGATAGTCCTGCATGGGGACTATCGTTTTGGATAGTCAGGCATGGGGACTATCGTTTTGGATAGTCAGGCATGGGGACTATCGTTTTGGATAGTCCGGCATGGGGACTATCGTTTTGGATAGTCCAGCATGGGGACTATCGTTTTGGATAGTCCGGCATTGGGACTATCGTTTTGGATAGTCCGGCATGGGGACTATCCTTTTGGATAGTCCCGCATGGGGACTATCGTTTTGAATAGTCCGGCATGGGGACTATCGTTTTGGATAGTCCGACATGGGGACTATCGTTTTGGATAGTCCGACATGGGGACTATCGTTTTAGATTGTCCGCCATGGAGGCTATCGTTTTGGATAGTCTGGCGGGAGGACTATCGTTTTGGATAGTCCGGCATCGGGACTATCGTTTTGGATAGTCCGACATGGGCACTATCGTTTTGGATAGTCCGGCATTGGGACTATCGTTTTGGATAGTCCGGCATGTTGACTATCGTTTTGGATAGTCCGGCATGGGGACTATCGTTTTGGATAGTCCGGCATTGGGACTATTGTTTTGGATAATCCGGCATGGGGACTATTGTTTTGGATAGTCCGACATAAGGACTATCGTTTTGGATAGTCCGGCCGTGGGACTATAGTTTTATATAGTCCGGCATGGGGACTATCGTTTTGGATAGTCCGCATGGGGACTATCGTTTTGGATAGGCCGGCATGGGGACTATCGTTTTGGATAGTCCGGCATAAGGACTATCGTTTTGGATAGTCCAGCATTGGGACTATCGTTTTGGATAGTCCAGCATGGGGACTACCGTTTTGGATACCCCGGCACAAGGACTATCGTTTTGGATAGTCCTGCATGGGGACTATCGTTTTGGATAGTCAGGCACGGGGACTATCGTTTTGGATAGTCAGGCATGGGGACTATCGTTTTGGATAGTCCGGCTTGTGGACTATCGTTTTGGATAGTCCGGCATGGGGACTATCGTTTTGGATAGTCCGGCATTGGGACTATTGTTTTGAATAGTCCGGCATGGGGACTACCGTTTTGGATAGTCCGGCACAAGGACTATCGTTTTGGATAGTCCTGCATGGGGACTATCGTTTTGGATAGTCAGGCATAGAGACTATCGTTTTGGATAGTTAGGCATGGGGACTATCGTTTTGGATAGTCCGGCATGGGGACTATCGTTTTGGATAGTCCGGCATGGGGACTATCGTTTTGGATAGTCCGACATGGGGACTATCATTTTGGATAGTCCGGCATTGGGACTATGGTTTTGGATAGTCCGGCATTGGGACTATCGTTTTATATAGTCCGGCATGGGGACTATCGTTTTGGATAGTCCGGCATGGGGACTAACGTTTTAGATAGTCCGGCATGGGGACTATCGTTTTGGATAGTCCGGAATTGGGACTATCGTTTTTGATAGTCCGGCATGGGGACTATCGTTTTGGATAGTCTGACACGGGGTTTATCCTTTTGGATAGTCCGGCAGGGGAACTATCGTTTTGGATAGTCCGGCATTGGGACTATCGTTTTGGATAGTCCGGCATTGGGACGATCGTTTTGGATAGTCCGGCATGGGGACTATCGTTTTGGATGGTCCGACATGAAGACTATCGTTTTGGATAGTCCGGCATTGGGACTATCGTTTTATATAGTCCGGCATGGGGACTATCGTTTTGAATAGTCCGGCATTGGGACTATCGTTTTGGATAGGCCGGCATGGGGACTATCGTTTTGGATAGTCCGGCATTGGGACTATCGTTTTGGAAAGTCCGGCTTAAGGACTATCGTTTTGGATAGTCCAGCATTGGGACTATCGTTTTAGATAGTCCGGCATGGGGACTGCCGTTTTGGATAGTCCGGCACAAGGACTATCGTTTTGGATAGTCCTGCATGGGGACGATCGTTTTGGATAGTCCGGCATGGGGACTATCGTTTTAAATAGTCCGACATGGGGACTATCGTTTTGGATAGTCCGACATGGGGACTATCGTTTTAGATTGTCCGCCATGGGGACTATCGTTTTGGATAGTGTGGCGGGAGGACTATCGTTTTGGATAGTCTGGCATCGGGACTATCGTTTTGGATAGTCCGACATGGGGACTATCGTTTTGGATAGTCCGGCATTGGGACTATCGTTTTGGATAGTCCGGCATGTTGACTATCGTTTTGGATAGTCCGGCATGGGGACTATCGTTTTGGATAGTCCGGCATGGGGAATATCGTTTTGGATAGTCCGGCATGGGGACTATCGTTTTGGATAGTCCGGCATGGGGACTATCGTTTTGGATAGTCTGGCATTGGGACTATCGTTTTGGGTAGTCCGGCATTGGGACGATCGTTTTGGATAGTCCGGCATGGGGACTATCGTTTTGGATAGTCCGGCATGGGGACTATCGTTTTGGATAGTCCGACATGAAGACTATCTTTTTGGATAGTCCGGCATTGGGACTACGTTTTATATAGTCCGGCATGGGGACTATCGTTTTGAATAGTCCGGCATGGGGACTATCGTTTTGGATAGGCCGGCATGGGGACTATCGTTTTAGATAGTCCGGCATTGGGACTATCGTTTTGGATAGTCCGGCTTAAGGACTATCGTTTTGGATAGTCCAGCATTGGGACTATCGTTTTGGATAGTCCGGCATGGGGACTACCGTTTTGGATAGTCCGGCACAAGGACTATCGTTTTGGATAGTCCTGCATGGGGACTATCCTTTTGGATAGTCAGGCATGGGGACTATCGTTTTGGATAGTCAGGCATGGGGACTATCCTTTTGGATAGTCCGGCATGGGGACTATCGTTTTGGATAGTCCGGCATGGGGACTATCGTTTTGGATAGTCCGGCATTGGGACTATCGTTTTGGATAGTCCGGCATGGGGACTATCCTTTTGGATAGTCCCGCATGGGGACTATCGTTTTGAATAGTCCGGCATGGGGACTATCGTTTTGGATAGTCCGACATGGGGACTATCGTTTTGGATAGTCCGACATGGGGACTATCGTTTTAGATTGTCCGCCATGGAGGCTATCGTTTTGGATAGTCTGGCGGGAGGACTATCGTTTTGGATAGTCCGGCATCGGGACTATCGTTTTGGATAGTCCGACATGGGGACTATCGTTTTGGATAGTCCGGCATTGGGACTATCGTTTTGGATAGTCCGGCATGTTGACTATCGTTTTGGATAGTCCGGCATGGGGACTATCGTTTTGGATAGTCCGGCATGGGGACTATCGTTTTGGATAGTCCGACATGGGGACTATCGTTTTAGATAGTCCGGCACATGGACTATCGTTTTGGATAGTCCGGCATGGGCACTATCGTTTTGGATAGTCGGGTATGGGTACTATCGTTTTGGATAGTCCGGCATGGGGACTATCGTTTTGGATAGTCCGGCATTGGGACTATCGTTTTGGATTGTCCGGCATGGCGACTTTCGTTTTGGATAGTCCGGCATGGGGACTATCGTTTTGGATAGTCCGGCATGGGGACTACCGTTTTGGATAGTCCGGCATGGGGACTATCGTTTTGGATAGTCCGGCATTGGGACGATCGTTTTGGATAGTCCGGCATGGGGACTAACGTTTTGGATAGTCCGACATGAAGACTATCGTTTTGGATAGTCCGGCATTGGGACTATCGTTTTCTATAGTCCGCCATGGGGACTATCGTTTTGGATAGTCCGGCATGGGGACTATCGTTTTAGATAGTCCGGCATGGGGACTATCGTTTTAGATAGTCCGGCATTGGGACTATCGTGTTTGATAGTCCGGCATGGGGACTATCGTTTTGGATAGTCTGACATGGGGTTTATCCTTTTGGATAGTCCGGGAGGGGAACTATCGTTTTGGATAGTCCGCATTGGGACTATCGTTTTGGATAGTCCGGCATTGGGACGATCGTTTTAGATAGTCCGGCATGGGGACTGCCGTTTTGGATAGTCCGGCACAAGGACTATCGTTTTGGATAGTCCTGCATGGGGACGATCGTTTTGGATAGTCCGGCATGGGGACTATCGTTTTAAATAGTCCGACATGGGGACTATCGTTTTGGATAGTCCCGACATGGGGACTATCGTTTTAGATTGTCCGCCATTGGGACTATCGTTTTGGATAGTGTGGCGGGAGGACTATCGTTTTGGATAGTCTGGCATCGGGACTATCGTTTTGGATAGTCCGACATGGGGACTATCGTTTTGGATAGTCCGGCATTGGGACTATCGTTTTGGATAGTCCGGCATGTTGACTATCGTTTTGGATAGTCCGGCATGGGGACTATCGTTTTGGATAGTCCGGCATGGGGAATATCGTTTTGGATAGTCCGGCATGGGGACTATCGTTTTGGATAGTCCGGCATGGGGACTATCGTTTTGGATAGTCTGGCATTGGGACTATCGTTTTGGGTAGTCCGGCATTGATACGATCGTTTTGGATAGTCCGGCATGGGGACTATCGTTTTGGATAGTCCGGCATGGGGACTATCGTTTTGGATAGTCCGACATGAAGACTATCTTTTTGGATAGTCCGGCATTGGGACTATCGTTTTATATAGTCCGGCATGGGGACTATCGTTTTGAATAGTCCGGCATGGGGACTATCGTTTTGGATAGGCCGGCATGGGGACTATCGTTTTGGATAGTCCGGCTTAAGGACTATCGTTTTGGATAGTCCAGCATTGGGACTATCGTTTTGGATAGTCCGGCATGGGGACTACCGTTTTGGATAGTCCGGCACAAGGACTATCGTTTTGGATAGTCCTGCATGGGGACTATCGTTTTGGATAGTCAGGCATGGGGACTATCGTTTTGGATAGTCAGGCATGGGGACTATCCTTTTGGATAGTCCGGCATGGGGACTATCGTTTTGGATAGTCCGGCATGGGGACTATCGTTTTGGATAGTCCGGCATTGGGACTATCGTTTTGGATAGTCCGGCATGGGGACTATCCTTTTGGATAGTCCCGCATGGGGACTATCGTTTTGAATAGTCCGGCATGGGGACTATCGTTTTGGATAGTCCGACATGGAGACTATCGTTTTGGATAGTCCGACATGGGGACTATCGTTTTAGATTGTCCGCCATGGAGGCTATCGTTTTGGATAGTCTGGCGGGAGGACTATCGTTTTGGATAGTCCGGCATCGGGACTATCGTTTTGGATAGTCCGACATGGGGACTATCGTTTTGGATAGTCCGGCATTGGGACTATCGTTTTGGATAGTCCGGCATGTTGACTATCGTTTTGGATAGTCCGGCATGGGGACTATCGTTTTGGATAGTCCGGCATGGGGACTATCGTTTTGGATAGTCCGACATGGGGACTATCGTTTTAGATAGTCCGGCACATGGACTATCGTTTTGGATAGTCCGGCATGGGCACTATCGTTTTGGATAGTCGGGTATGGGTACTATCGTTTTGGATAGTCCGGCATGGGGACTATCGTTTTGGATAGTCCGGCATTGGGACTATCGTTTTGGATTGTCCGGCATGGCGACTTTCGTTTTGGATAGTCCGGCATGGGGACTATCGTTTTGGATAGTCCGGCATGGGGACTACCGTTTTGGATAGTCCGGCATGGGGACTATCGTTTTGGATAGTCCGGCATTGGGACGATCGTTTTGGATAGTCCGGCATGGGGACTAACGTTTTGGATAGTCCGACATGAAGACTATCGTTTTGGATAGTCCGGCATTGGGACTATCGTTTTCTATAGTCCGCCATGGGGACTATCGTTTTGGATAGTCCGGCATGGGGACTATCGTTTTAGATAGTCCGGCATGGGGACTATCGTTTTAGATAGTCCGGCATTGGGACTATCGTGTTTGATAGTCCGGCATGGGGACTATCGTTTTGGATAGTCTGACATGGGGTTTATCCTTTTGGATAGTCCGGGAGGGGAACTATCGTTTTGGATAGTCCGGCATTGGGACTATCGTTTTGGATAGTCCGGCATTGGGACGATCGTTTTAGATAGTCCGGCATGGGGACTATCGTTTTGGATAGTCCGACATGAAGACTATCGTTTTGGATAGTCCGGCATTGGGACTATCGTTTTATATAGTCCGGCATGGGGACTATCGTTTTGGATAGTCCGGCATGGGGACTATCGTTTTGGATAGTCC
This sequence comes from Neoaliturus tenellus, assembly GCA_030545055.2. NCBI lineage: Eukaryota > Metazoa > Arthropoda > Insecta > Hemiptera > Cicadellidae > Neoaliturus > Neoaliturus tenellus. Next base: position 135,512 of record JAQYXR010000181.1, read on the forward strand.
GGCATGGGGACTATCGTTTTGGATAGTCCGACATGGGGACTATCGTTTTAGATAGTCCGGCACGGGGACTGTCGTTTTGGATAGTCGGGTATGGGGACTATCGTTTTGGATAGTCCGGCATGGGGACTATCGTTTTAGATTGTCCGCCATTCGGACTATCGTTTTGGATAGTCCGGCGGGAGGACTATCGTTTTGGATAGTCCGGCATCGGGACTATCGTTTTGGATAGTCCGACATGGGGACTATCGTTTTGGATAGTCCGGCATTGGGACTATCGTTTTGGATAGTCCGGCATGTTGACTATCGTTTTGGATAGTCCGGCATGGGGACTATCGTTTTGGATAGTCCGGCATGGGGACTATCGTTTTGGATAGTCCGACATGGGGACTATCGTTTTGGATAGTCCGGCATGGGGACTATCGTTTTGGATAGTCGGGTATGAAGACTATCGTTTTGGATAGTCCGGCATGGGGACTATCGTTTCGGATAGTCCGGCATTGGGACTATCGTTTGCGATTGTCCGGCATGGGGACTTTCGTTTTGGATAGTCCGGCATGGGGACTATCGTTTTGGATAGTCCGGCATGGGGACTACCGTTTTGGATAGTCCGGCATGGGGACTATCGTTTTGGATAGTCCGGCATTGGGACTATCGTTTTATATAATCCGGCATGGTGACTATCGTTTTGGATAGTCCAGCATGAGGACTATCGTTTTGGATAGTCCGGCATGGGGACTATCGTTTTGGATAGTCCGGCATTGGGACTATCGTTTTGGATAGTCCGGCATTGGGGACTATCGTTTTGGATAGTCTGACATGGGGTTTATCGTTTTGGATAGTCCGGCAGGGGGACTATCGCTTTGGATAGTCCGGCATTGGGACTATCGTTTTGGATAGTCCGGCATTGGGACGATCGTTTTGGATAATCCGGCATGGGGACTATCGTTTTGGATAGTCCGACATGAAGACTATCGTTTTGGATAGTCCGGCCGTGGGACTATCGTTTTATATAGTCCGGCATGGGGACTATCATTTTGGATAGTCTGGCATGGGGACTATCGTTTTGGATAGGCCGGCATGGGGACTATCGTTTTGGATAGTCCGGCATTGGGACTATCGTTTTGGATAGTCCGGCATAAGGACTATCGTTTTGGATAGTCCAGCATTGGGACTATCGTTTTGGATAGTCCGGCATGGGGACTACCGTTTTGGATAGTCCGGCATAAGGACTATCGTTTTGGATAGTCCGATATGGGCACTATCGTTTTGGATAGTCCGGCATTTGGACTATCGTTTTGGATTGTCCGGCATGGCGACTTTCGTTTTGGATAGTCCGGCATGGGGACTATCGTTTTGGATAGTCCGGCATGGGGACTACCGTTTTGGATAGTCCGGCATGGGGACTATAGTTTTGGATAGTCCGGCATTGGGACGATCGTTTTGGATAGTCCGGCATGCTGACTATCGTTTTGGACAGTCCGGCATTGGGACTATCGTTTTATATAGTCCGGCATGGGGACTATCGTTTTGGATAGTCCGGCATGGGGACTATCGTTTTGGATAGTCCGGCATTGGGACTATCGTGTTTGATAGTCCGGCATGGAGACTATCGTTTTGGATAGTCTGACATGGGGTTTATCCTTTTGGATAGTCCGGCAGGGGAACTATCGTTTTGGATAGTCCGGCATTGGGACTATCGTTTTGGATAGTCCGGCATTGGGACGATCGTTTTGGATAGTCCGGCATGGGGACTATCGTTTTGGATAGTCCGGCATGAGGACTATCGTTTTGGATAGTCCGGCATGGGGACTATCGTTTTGGATAGTCCGGCATGGGGACTATCGTTTTGGATAGTCCGACATGGGGACTATCGTTTTAGATAGTCCGGCATGGGGACTATCGTTTTGGATAGTCGGGTATGGGGACTTTCGTTTTGGATAGTCCGGCATGGGGACTATCGTTTTAGATTGTCCGGCATGGGGACTATCGTTTTAGATTGTCCGCCATGGGGACTATCGTTTTGGATAGTCCGGCGGGAGGACTATCGTTTTTGATAGTCCGGCATCGGGACTATCGTTTTGGATAGTCCGACATGGGGACTATCGTTTTGGATATTCCGGCATTGGGACTATCGTTTTGGATAGTCCGGCATGTTGACTATCGTTTTGGATAGTCCGGCATGGGGACTATCGTTTTGGATAGTCCGGCATTGGGACTATCGTTTTGGATAGTCCGGCTTAAGGACTATCGTTTTGGATAGTCCAGCATTGGGACTATCGTTTTGGATAGTCCGGCATGGGGACTACCGTTTTGGATAGTCCGGCACAAGGACTATCGTTTTGGATAGTCCTGCATGGGGACTATCGTTTTGGATAGTCAGGCATGGGGACTATCGTTTTGGATAGTCAGGCATGGGGACTATCGTTTTGGATAGCCTGGCATGGGGACTATCGTTTTGGATAGTCCGGCATGGGGACTATCGTTTTGGATAGTCCGGCATTGGGACTATCGTTTTGGATAGTCCGGCATGGGGACTATCCTTTTGGATAGTCCCGCATGGGGACTATCGTTTTGAATAGTCCGGCATGGGGACTATCGTTTTGGATAGTCCGACATGGGGACTATCGTTTTGGATAGTCCGACATGGGGACTATCGTTTTAGATTGTCCGCCATGGAGGCTATCGTTTTGGATAGTCTGGCGGGAGGACTATCGTTTTGGATAGTCCGGCATCGGGACTATCGTTTTGGATAGTCCGACATGGGGACTATCGTTTTGGATAGTCCGGCATTGGGACTATCGTTTTGGATAGTCCGGCATGTTGACTATCGTTTTGGATAGTCCGGCATGGGGACTATCGTTTTGGATAGTCCGGCATGGGGACTATCGTTTTGGATAGTCCGACATGGGGACTATCGTTTTAGATAGTCCGGCACATGGACTATCGTTTTGGATAGTCCGGCATGGGCACTATCGTTTTGGATAGTCGGGTATGGGTACTATCGTTTTGGATAGTCCGGCATGGGGACTATCGTTTTGGATAGTCCGGCATTGGGACTATCGTTTTGGATTGTCCGGCATGGCGACTTTCGTTTTGGATAGTCCGGCATGGGGACTATCGTTTTGGATAGTCCGGCATGGGGACTACCGTTTTGGATAGTCCGGCATGGGGACTATCGTTTTGGATAGTCCGGCATTGGGACGATCGTTTTGGATAGTCCGGCATGGGGACTAACGTTTTGGATAGTCCGACATGAAGACTATCGTTTTGGATAGTCCGGCATTGGGACTATCGTTTTCTATAGTCCGCCATGGGGACTATCGTTTTGGATAGTCCGGCATGGGGACTATCGTTTTAGATAGTCCGGCATGGGGACTATCGTTTTAGATAGTCCGGCATTGGGACTATCGTGTTTGATAGTCCGGCATGGGGACTATCGTTTTGGATAGTCTGACATGGGGTTTATCCTTTTGGATAGTCCGGCAGGGGAACTATCGTTTTGGATAGTCCGGCATTGGGACTATCGTTTTGGATAGTCCGGCATTGGGACGATCGTTTTGGATAGTCCGGCATGGGGACTATCGTTTTGGATAGTCCGACATGAAGACTATCGTTTTGGATAGTCCGACATGAAGACTATCGTTTTGGATAGTCCGGCATTGGGACTATCGTTTTATATAGTCCGGCATGGGGACTATCGTTTTGGATAGTCCGGCATGGGGACTATCGTTTTGGATAGTCCGGCATGGGGACTATCGTTTTGGATAGTCCGACATGGGGACTATCGTTTTAGATAGTCCGGCACGAGGACTGTCGTTTTGGATAGTCGGGTATGGGGACTATCGTTTTGGATAGTCCGGCATGGGGACTATCGTTTTAGATTGTCCGCCATTCGGACTATCGTTTTGGATAGTCCGGCGGGAGGACTATCGTTTTGGATAGTCCGGCATCGGGACTATCGTTTTGGATAGTCCGACATGGGGACTATCGTATTGGATAGTCCGGCATTGGGACTATCGTTTTGGATAGTCCGGCATGTTGACTATCGTTTTGGATAGTCCGGCATGGGGACTATCGTTTTGGATAGTCCGGCATGGGGACTATCGTTTTGGATAGTCCGACATGGGGACTATCGTTTTGGATAGTCCGGCATGGGGACTATCGTTTTGGATAGTCGGGTATGGGGACTATCGTTTTGGATAGTCCGGCATGGGGACTATCGTTTTGGATAGTCCGGCATTGGGACTATCGTTTGCGATTGTCCGGCATGGGGACTTTCGTTTTGGATAGTCCGGCATGGGGACTATCGTTTTGGATAGTCCGGCATGGGGACTACCGTTTTGGATAGTCCGGCATGGGGACTATCGTTTTGGATAGTCCGGCATTGGGACTATCGTTTTATATAATCCGGCATGGTGACTATCGTTTTGGATAGTCCAGCATGAGGACTATCGTTTTGGATAGTCCGGCATGGGGACTATCGTTTTGGATAGTCCGGCATTGGGACTATCTTTTTGGATAGTCCGGCATGGGGACTATCGTTTTGGATAGTCTGACATGGGGTTTATCGTTTTGGATAGTCCGGCAGGGGGACTATCGCTTTGGATAGTCCGGCATTGGGACTATCGTTTTGGATAGTCCGGCATTGGGACGATCGTTTTGGATAATCCGGCATGGGGACTATCGTTTTGGATAGTCCGACATGAAGACTATCGTTTTGGATAGTCCGGCCGTGGGACTATCGTTTTATATAGTCCGGCATGGGGACTATCATTTTGGATAGTCTGGCATGGGGACTATCGTTTTGGATAGGCCGGCATGGGGACTATCGTTTTGGATAGTCCGGCATTGGGACTATCGTTTTGGATAGTCCGGCATAAGGACTATCGTTTTGGATAGTCCAGCATTGGGACTATCGTTTTGGATAGTCCGGCATGGGGACTACCGTTTTGGATAGTCCGGCATAAGGACTATCGTTTTGGATAGTCCGATATGGGCACTATCGTTTTGGATAGTCGGGTATGGGGACTATCGTTTTGGATAGTCCGGCATGGGGACTATCGTTTTGGATAGTCCGGCATTTGGACTATCGTTTTGGATTGTCCGGCATGGCGACTTTCGTTTTGGATAGTCCGGCATGGGGACTATCGTTTTGGATAGTCCGGCATTGGGACTACCGTTTTGGATAGTCCGGCATGGGGACTATCGTTTTGGATAGTCCGGCATTGGGACAATCGTTTTGGATAGTCCGGCATGGGGACTATCGTTTTGGACAGTCCGGCATTGGGACAATCGTTTTATATAGTCCGGCATGGGGACTATCGTTTTGGATAGTCCGGCATGGGGACTATCGTTTTGGATAGTCCGGCATTGGGACTATCGTGTTTGATAGTCCGGCATGGAGACTATCGTTTTGGATAGTCTGACATGGGTTTTATCCTTTTGGATAGTCCGGCAGGGGAACTATCGTTTTGGATAGTCCGGCATTGGGACTATCGTTTTGGATAGTCCGGCATTGGGACGATCGTTTTGGATAGTCCGGCATGGGGACTATCGTTTTGGATAGTCCGGCATGAGGACTATCGTTTTGGATAGTCCGGCATGGGGACTATCGTTTATATAGTCCGGCATGGGGACTATCGTTTTGGATAGTCCGACATGGGGACTATCGTTTTAGATAGTCCGGCACGGGGACTATCGTTTTGGATAGTCGGGTATGGGGACTATCGTTTTGGATAGTCCGGCATGGGGACTATCGTTTTTAGATTGTCCGCCATGGGGACTATCGTTTTGGATAGTCCGGCATGGGGACTATCGTTTTGGATAGTCCGGCATTGGGACGATCGTTTTGGATAGTCCAGCATGGGGACTATCGTTTTGGATAGTCCGACATGAAGACTATCGTTTTGGATAGTCCGGCATTGGGACTATCGTTTTATATAATCCGGCATGGGGACTATCGTTTTGGATAGTCCGGCATGAGGACTATCGTTTTGGATAGTCCGGCTTGGGGACTATCGTTTTGGATAGTCCGGCATTGGGACTATCGTTTTGGATAGTCCGGCATGAAGACTATCGTTTTGGATAGTCTGACATGGGGTTTATCGTTTTGGATAGTCTGGCAGGGGGACTATCGCTTTGGATAGTCCGGCATTGGGACGATCGTTTTAGATAATCCGGCATGGGGACTATCGTTTTGGATAGTCCGACATGAAGACTATCGTTTTGGATAGTCCGGCCGTGGGACTATCGTTTTATATAGTCCGGCATGGGGACTATCGTTTTGGATAGTCCGGCATGGGGACTATCGTTTTAGATAGGCCGGCATGGGGACTTTCGTTTTGGATAGTCCGGCATTGGGACTATCGTTTTGGATAGTCCGGCATAAGGACTATCGTTTTGGATAGTCCAGCATTGGGACTATCGTTTTGGATAGTCCGGCATGGGGACTACCGTTTTGGATAGTCCGGCACAAGGACTATCGTTTTGGATAGTCCTGCATGGGGACTATCGTTTTGGATAGTCAGGCACGGGGACTATCGTTTTGGATAGTCAGGCATGGGGACTATCGTTTTGGATAGTCCGGCTTGGGGACTATCGTTTTGGATAGTCCGGCATGGGGACTATCGTTTTGGATAGTCCGGCATTGGGACTATCGTTTTGGAGAGTCCGGTATAAGGACTATCGTTTTGGATAGTCCAGCATTGAGACTATCGTTTTGGATAGTCCGGCATGGGGACTACCGTTTTGGATAGTCAGGCATGGGGACTATCGTTTTGGATAGTCAGGCATGGGGATTATCGTTTTGGATAGTCCGGCATTGGGACTATCGTTTTGGATAGTCCGGCATGGGGACTATCGTTTTGGATAGTCCGACATGGGGACTATCATTTTGGATAGTCCGGCATTGGGACTATGGTTTTGGATAGTCCGTCAAGGGGATTATCGTTTTGGATAGTCCAGCATGGGACTATCGTTTTGGATAGTCCGGCATGGAGACTATCGTTTTGAATAGTCCGGCGTGGGGACTATCTTTTTGGATAGTCCGGCATGGGGACTATCGTTTTGGATAGTCCGGCATGGGGACTATCGTTTTGGATAGTCTGGCATGTGAATTATCGTTTTGGATAGTCCAGCATGGGGACTATCGTTTGGATAGTCCGGCATGGGGACTATCGTTTTGGATAGTCCAGCATGGGGACTATCGTTTTGGATAGTCCGGAATGGGGACTATCGTTTTGGATAGTCCCGCATGGGGACTATCGTTTTGGATAGTCCGGCATGGGGACTATCGTTTTGGATAGTCCGACATGGGGACTATCGTTTTGGATAGTCCGACATGAAGACTATTGTTTTGGATAGTCCGGCATTGGGACTATCGTTTTGGATAGTCCGGCATGGGGACTATCGTTTTAGATTGTCCGCCATGGGGACTATCGTTTTGGATAGTCCGGCATGGGGACTATCGTTTTGGATAGTCCGGCATTGGGACGATCGTTTTGGATAGTCCAGCATGGGGACTATCGTTTTGGATAGTCCGACATGAAGACTATCGTTTTGGATAGTCCGGCATTGGGACTATCGTTTTATATAATCCGGCATGGGGACTATCGTTTTGGATAGTCCGGCATGAGGACTATCGTTTTGGATAGTCCGGCTTGGGGACTATCGTTTTGGATAGTCCGGCATTGGGACTATCGTTTTGGATAGTCCGGCATGAAGACTATCGTTTTGGATAGTCTGACATGAAGACTATCGTTTTGGATAGTCCGGCCGTGGGACTATCGTTTTATATAGTCCGGCATGGGGACTATCGTTTTGGATAGTCCGGCATGGGGACTATCGTTTTAGATAGGCCGGCATGGGGACTATCGTTTTGGATAGTCCGGCATTGGGACTATCGTTTTGGATAGTCCGGCATAAGGACTATCGTTTTGGATAGTCCAGCATTGGGACTATCGTTTTGGATAGTCCGGCATGGGGACTACCGTTTTGGATAGTCCGGCACAAGGACTATCGTTTTGGATAGTCCTGCATGGGGACTATCGTTTTGGATAGTCAGGCACGGGGACTATCGTTTTGGATAGTCAGGCATGGGGGACTATCGTTTTGGATAGTCCGGCTTGGGGACTATCGTTTTGGATAGTCCGGCATGGGGACTATCGTTTTGGATAGTCCGGCATTGGGACTATCGTTTTGGAGAGTCCGGTATAAGGACTATCGTTTTGGATAGTCCAGCATTGGGACTATCGTTTTGGATAGTCCGGCATGGGGACTACCGTTTTGGATAGTCCGGCGCAAGGACTATTGTTTTAGATAGTCCTGCATGGGGACTATCGTTTTGGATAGTCAGGCATGGGGACTATCGTTTTGGATAGTCCGGCATGGGGACTATCGTTTTGGATAGTCCCGACATGGGGACTATCATTTTGGATAGTCCGGCATTGGGACTATGGTTTTGGATAGTCCGTCATGGGGATTATCGTTTTGGATAGTCCAGCATGGGACTATCGTTTTGGATAGTCCGGCATGGAGACTATCGTTTTGAATAGTCCGGCGTGGGGACTATCTTTTTGGATAGTCCGGCATGGGGGACTATCGTTTTGGATAGTCCGGCATGGGGACTATCGTTTTGGATAGTCTGGCATGTGAATTATCGTTTTGGATAGTCCGGCATGGGGACTATCGTTTGGATAGTCCGGCATGGGGACTATCGTTTTGGATAGTCCAGCATGGGGACTATCGTTTTGGATAGTCCGGAATGGGGGACTATCGTTTTGGATAGTCCCGCATGGGGACTATCGTTTTGGATAGTCCGGCATGGGGACTATCGTTTTGGATAGTCCGACATGGGGGACTATCGTTTTGGATAGTCCGACATGGGGACTATCGTTTTAGATTGTCCGCCATGGGGACTATCGTTTTTGATAGTCTGGCGGGAGGACTATCGTTTTGGATAGTCCGGCATCAGGACTATCGTTTTGGATAGTCCGACATGGGGACTATCGTTTTGGATAGTCCGGCATTGGGACTATTGTTTTGGATAGTCCGGCATGTTGACTATCGTTTTGGATAGTCCGGCATGGGGACTATCGTTTTGGATAGTCCGGCATGGAGACTATCGTTTTGGATAGTCCGACATGGGGACTATCGTTTTAGATAGTCCGGCATGGGGACTATCGTTTTCGATAGTTCGGCATGGGCACTATCGTTTTGGATAGTCGGGTATGGGGACTATCGTTTTGGATAGTCCGGCATGGGGACTATCGTTTTGGATAGTCCGGCATTGGGACTATCGTTTTGGATTGTCCGGCATGGCGACTTTCAATTTGGATAGTCCGGCATGGGGACTATCGTTTTGGATAGTCCGGCATGGGGACTACCGTTTTGGATAGTCCGGCATGGGGGACTATCGTTTTGGATATCCCGGCATTGGGACGATCGTTTTGGATAGTCCGGCATGGGGACTATCGTTTTGGATAGTCCGACATGAAGACTATCGTTTTGGATAGTCTGACATGGGGTTTATCCTTTTGGATAGTCCGGCAGAGGAACTATCGTTTTGGATAGTCCGGCATTAGGACTATCGTTTTGGATAGTCCGGCATTCGGACGATCGTTTTGGATAGTCCGGCATTGGGACTATCGTTTTGGATAGTCTGGCATGGGGACTATCGTTTTGGATAGTCCCGCATGGGGACTATCGTTTTGGATAGTCCGGCATGGGGACTATCGTTTTGGATAGTCCGACATGGGGACTATCGTTTTGGATAGTCCGACCTGGGGACTATCGTTTTAGATTGTCCACCATGGGGACTATCGTTTTTGGATAGTCTGGCGGGAGAACTATCGTTTTGGATAGTCCGGCATCGGGACTATCGTTTTGGATAGTCCCGACATTAGGACTATCGTTTTTGATAGTCCGGCATTGGGACTATCGTTTTGGATAGTCCGGCATGTTGACTATCGTTTTGGATAGTCCGGCATGGGGACTGTCGTTTTGGAGAGTCCGGCATGGGGACTATCGTTTTGGATAGTCCGACATGGGGACTATCGTTTTAGATAGTCCGGCACATGGACTATCGTTTTGGATAGTCCGGCATGGGCACTATCGTTTTGGATAGTCGGGTATGGGGACTATCGTTTTGGATAGTCCGGCATGGGGACTACCGTTTTGGATAGTCCGGCATGGGGACTATCGTTTTTGGATAGTCCGGCATTGGGACGATCGTTTTGGATAGTCCGGCATGGGGGACTATCGTTTTGGATAGTCCGACATGAAGACTATCGTTTTGGATAGTCCGGCATTTTGACTATTGTTTTATATAGTCCGGCATAGGGACTATCGTTTTGGATAGTCCGGCATGGGGACTATCGTTTTAGATAGTCCGGCATGGGGACTATCGTTTTGGATAGTCCAGCATTGGGACTATCGTTTTTGATAGTCCGGCATAGGGACTATCGTTTTGGATAGTCTGACATGGGGTTTATCCTTTTGGATAGTCCGGCAGGGGAACTATATTTTGGATAGTCCGGCATTGGGACTATCGTTTTGGATATTCCGGCATTGGGACGATCGTTTTGGATAGTCCGGCATGGGGACTATCGTTTTGGATAGTCCGACATGAAGACTATCGTTTTGGATAGTCCGGCATTGGGACGATCGTTTTGGATAGTCCGGGATGGGGACTATAGTTTTGGATAGTCCGACATGAAGACTATCGTTTTGGATAGTCCGGCATTGGGACTATTGTTTTATAAAGTCCGGCATGGGGACTATCGTTTTGGATAGTCCGGCATGGGGACTATCGTTTTGGATAGTCCGCATGGAGACTATCGTTTTGGATAGTCCGGCATTGGGACTATCGTTTTGGATAGTCCGGCATAAGGACTATCGTTTTGGATAGTCCAGCATTGGGACTATCGTTTTGGATAGTCCGGCATGGGGACTACCGTTTTGGATAGTCCGGCAAGGGGACTACCGTTTTGGATAGTCCGGCACAAGGACTTTCGTTTTGGATAGTCCTGCATGGGAACTATATTTTTGGATAGTCCGGCATTGGGACTATCGTTTTGGATAGTCCGGCATTGGGACGATCGTTTTGGATAGTCCGGCATGGGGACTAGCGGATGATCGTTTTGGATAGTCCGACATGAAGACTATCGTTTTGGATAGTCCGGCATTGGGACTATCGTTTTATATAGTCCGGCATGGGGACTATCGTTTTGGATAGTCCGGCATGGGGACTATCGTTTTGGATAGGCCGGCATGGGGACTATCGTTTTGGATAGTCCGGCATTGGGACTATCGTTTTGGATAGTCCGGCATAAGGACTATCCTTTTGGATAGTCCAGCATTGGGACTATCGTTTTGGATAGTCCGGCATGGGGACTACCGTTTTGGATAGTCCGGCAAGGGGACTATCGTTTTGGATAGTCCGGCATGGGGAGTATCGATTTGGATAATCCGGCATGGGGACTATCGTTTTTGGATAGCTTAGCATGGGGACTATCGTTTTGGATAGTCCGGCATGGGGACTATCGTTTTTGGATAGTCCGGCATGGGACTATCGTTGTGGATAGTCCAGCATGGGGACTATTGTTTTGGATAGTCCGGCATGGGGACTATCGTTTTGGATAGTCCGGCATTTGGACTATCGTTTTGGATTGTCCGGCATGGGGACTTTCGTTTTGGATAGGCCGGCATGGGGACTATAGTTTTGGATAGTCCGGCATGGGGACTATCGTTTTGGATAGTCCGGCATGGGGACTATCGTTTTAGATAGTCCGGCATTGGGTCTATCGTTTTATATAGTCCGGCATGGGGACTATCGTTTTGGATAGTCCGGCATGGGGACTATCGTTTTGGATAGTCAAGCATTGGGACTATCGTTTTGGATAGTCCGGCATGGGGACTATTGTTTTTGGATAGTCTGACATGGGGACTATCGTTTTGGATAGTCTGGCAGAGGGACTATCGCTTTGGATAGTCCGGCATTGGGACTATCGTTTTGGATAGTCCGGCATTGGGACGATCGTTTTGGATAGTCCGGGATGGGGACTATAGTTTTGGATAGTCCGACATGAAGACTATCGTTTTGGATAGTCCGGCATTGGGACTATTGTTTTATAAAGTCCGGCATGGGGACTATCGTTTTGGATAGTCCGGCATGGGGACTATCGTTTTGGATTGTCCGGCATCGGGACTTTCGTTTTGGATAGGCCGGCATGGGGACTATAGTTTTGGATAGTCCGGCATGGGGACTATCGTTTTGGATAGTCCGGCATTGGGACTATCGTTTTGGATAGTCCAGCATTGGGACTATCGTTTTTGGATAGTCCGGCATAGGGACTACCGTTTTAGATAGTCCGGCACAAGGACTATCGTTTTGGATAGTCCTGCATGGGGACTATCGTTTTGGATAGTCAGGCATAGGGACTATCGTTTTGGATAGTCAGGCACGGGGACTATCGTTTTGGATATTCCGGCATGGGAACTATATTTTTGGATAGTCCGGCATTGGGACTATCGTTTTGGATAGTCCGGCATTGGGACGATCGTTTTGGATAGTCCGGGATGGGGACTATCGTTTTGGATAGTCCGACATGAAGACTATCGTTTTGGATAGTCCGGATTGGGGACTATCGTTTTGAATAGTCCGGCATTGGGACTATCGTTTTGGATAGTCCGGCATGTTGACTATCGTTTTGGATAGTCCGGGATGGGGACTATAGTTTTGGATAGTCCGACATGAAGACTATCGTTTTGGATAGTCCGGCATTGGGACTATTGTTTTATAAAGTCCGGCATGGGGACTATCGTTTTGGATAGTCCGGCATGGGGACTATCGTTTTGGATTGTCCGGCATGGGGACTTTCGTTTTGGATAGGCCGGCATGGGGACTATAGTTTTGGATAGTCCGGCATGGGGACTATCGTTTTGGATAGTCCGGCATTGGGACTATCGTTTTGGATAGTCCGGCATAAGGACTATCGTTTTGGATAGTCTAGCATTGGGACTATCGTTTTGGATAGTCCGACATAGGGACTACCGTTTTAGATAGTCCGGCACAAGGACTATCGTTTTGGATAGTCCTGCATGGGGACTATCGTTTTGGATAGTCAGGCATAGGGACTATCGTTTTGGATAGTCAGGCACGGGGACTATCGTTTTGGATATTTCCGGCATGGGAACTATATTTTTGGATAGTCCGGCATTGGGACTATCGTTTTGGATAGTCCGGCATTGGGACGATCGTTTTGGATAGTCCGGGATGGGGACTATCGTTTTGGATAGTCCGACATGAAGACTATCGTTTTGGATAGTCCGGATTGGGGACTATCGTTTTGGATAGTCCGGCATATGGACTATCGTTTTGGATAGTCCGGCATGTTGACTATCGTTTTGGATAGTCCCGGCATGGGGATTATCGTTTTGGATAGTCCGGCATGGAGACTATCGTTTTGGATAGTCCGACATGGGGACTATCGTTTTAGATAGTCCGGCATGGGGACTATCGTTTTCGATAGTTCGGCATGGGCACTATCGTTTTGGATAGTCGGGTATGGGGACTATCGTTTTGGATAGTCCGGCATGGGGACTATCGTTTTGGATAGTCCGGCATTGGGACTATCGTTTTGGATTGTCCGGCATGGCGACTTTCAATTTGGATAGTTCGGCATGGGGACTATCGTTTTGGATAGTCTGACATGGGGTTTATCCTTTTGGATAGTCCTTCAGGGGAACTATCGTTTTGGATAGTCCGGCATTAGGACTATCGTTTTGGATAGTCCGGCATTCGGACGATCGTTTTGGATAGTCCGGGCATGGGGACTATCGTTTCTGATAGTCCGACATGAAGACTATTGTTTTGGATAGTCAGGCATGGGGACTATCGTTTTGGATAGTCCGGCATGGGGACTATCGTTTTGGATAGTCCGGCATGGGGACTATCGTTTTGGATAGTCCGGCATGGGGACTATCGTTTTGGATAGTCCGGCATTGGGACTATCGTTTTGGATAGTCCGGCATGGGGACTATCGTTTTGGATAGTCCCGCATGGGGACTATCGTTTTGGATAGTCCGGCATGGGGACTATCGTTTTGGATAGTCCGACATGGGGACTATCGTTTTGGATAGTCCGACATGGGGACTAACGTTTTAGATTGTCCACCATGGGGACTATCGTTTTGGATAGTCTGGCGGGAGAAATATCGTTTTGGATAGTCCGGCATCGGGACTATCGTTTTGGATAGTCCGACATTAGGACTATCGTTTTGGATAGTCCGGCATTGGGACTATCGTTTTGGATAGTCCGGCATGTTGACTATCGTTTTGGATAGTCCCGGCATGGGGACTGTCGTTTTGGAGAGTCCGGCATGGGGACTATCGTTTTGGATAGTCCGACATGGGGACTATCGTTTTAGATAGTCCGGCACATGGACTATCGTTTTGGATAGTCCGGCATGGGCACTATCGTTTTGGATAGTCGGGTATGGGGACTATCGTTTTGGATAGTCCGGCATGGGGACTATCGTTTTGGATAGTCCGGCATTGGGACTATCGTTTTGGATTGTCCGGCATGGCGACTTTCGTTTTGGATAGTCCGGCATGGGGACTATCGTTTTGGATAGTCCGGCATGGGGACTACCGTTTTGGATAGTCCGGCATGGGGACTATCGTTTTGGATAGTCCGGCATTGGGACGATCGTTTTGATAGTCCGGCATGGGGACTATCGTTTTGGATAGTCCGACATGAAGACTATCGTTTTGGATAGTCCGGCATTGGGACTATTGTTTTTATAAAGTCCGGCATGGGGACTATCGTTTTGGATAGTCCGGCATGGGGACTATCGTTTTGGATTGTCCGGCATGGGGACTTTCGTTTTGGATAGGCCGGCATGGGGACTATAGTTTTGGATAGTCCGGCATGGGGACTATCGTTTTGGATAGTCCGGCATTGGGACTATCGTTTTGGATAGTCCGGCATAAGGACTATCGTTTTGGATAGTCCAGCATTGGGACTATCGTTTTGGATAGTCCGGCATAGGGACTACCGTTTTAGATAGTCCGGCACAAGGACTATCGTTTTGGATAGTCCTGCATGGGGACTATCGTTTTGGATAGTCAGGCATAGGGACTATCGTTTTGGATAGTCAGGC
Organism: Neoaliturus tenellus; assembly: GCA_030545055.2. Lineage (NCBI taxonomy): Eukaryota > Metazoa > Arthropoda > Insecta > Hemiptera > Cicadellidae > Neoaliturus > Neoaliturus tenellus. The sequence goes on from JAQYXR010000181.1 coordinate 150,673, forward strand.
ACGGGGACTATCGTTTTGGATATTCCGGCATGGGAACTATATTTTTGGATAGTCCGGCATTGGGACTATCGTTTTGGATAGTCCGGCATTGGGACGATCGTTTTGGATAGTCCGGGATGGGGACTATCGTTTTGGATAGTCCGACATGAAGACTATCGTTTTGGATAGTCCGGATTGGGGACTATCGTTTTGGATAGTCCGGCATATGACTATCGTTTTGGATAGTCCGGCATGTTGACTATCGTTTTGGATAGTCCGGCATGGGGATTATCGTTTTGGATAGTCCGGCATGGAGACTATCGTTTTGGATAGTCCGACATGGGGACTATCGTTTTAGATAGTCCGGCATGGGGACTATCGTTTTCGATAGTTCGGCATGGGCACTATCGTTTTGGATAGTCGGGTATGGGGACTATCGTTTTGGATAGTCCGGCATGGGGACTATCGTTTTGGATAGTCCGGCATTGGGACTATCGTTTTGGATTGTCCGGCATGGCGACTTTCAATTTGGATAGTTCGGCATGGGGACTATCGTTTTGGATAGTCTGACATGGGGTTTATCCTTTTGGATAGTCCTTCAGGGGAACTATCGTTTTGGATAGTCCGGCATTAGACTATCGTTTTGGATAGTCCGGCATTCGGACGATCGTTTTGGATAGTCCGGCATGGGGACTATCGTTTCTGATAGTCCGACATGAAGACTATTGTTTTGGATAGTCAGGCATGGGGACTATCGTTTTGGATAGTCCGGCATGGGGACTATCGTTTTGGATAGTCCGGCATGGGGACTATCGTTTTGGATAGTCCGGCATGGGGACTATCGTTTTGGATAGTCCGGCATTGGGACTATCGTTTTGGATAGTCCGGCATGGGGACTATCGTTTTGGATAGTCCCGCATGGGGGACTATCGTTTTGGATAGTCCGGCATGGGGACTATCGTTTTGGATAGTCCGACATGGGGACTATCGTTTTGGATAGTCCGACATGGGGACTAACGTTTTAGATTGTCCACCATGGGGACTATCGTTTTGGATAGTCTGGCGGGAGAATATCGTTTTGGATAGTCCGGCATCGGGACTATCGTTTTGGATAGTCCGACATTAGGACTATCGTTTTGGATAGTCCGGCATTGGGACTATCGTTTTGGATAGTCCGGCATGTTGACTATCGTTTTGGATAGTCCGGCATGGGGACTGTCGTTTTGGAGAGTCCGGCATGGGGACTATCGTTTTGGATAGTCCGACATGGGGACTATCGTTTTAGATAGTCCGGCACATGGACTATCGTTTTGGATAGTCCGGCATGGGCACTATCGTTTTGGATAGTCGGGTATGGGGACTATCGTTTTGGATAGTCCGGCATTGGGACTATCGTTTTGGATTGTCCGGCATGGCGACTTTCGTTTTGGATAGTCCGGCATGGGGACTATCGTTTTGGATAGTCCGGCATGGGGACTACCGTTTTGGATAGTCCGGCATGGGGACTATCGTTTTGGATAGTCCGGCATTGGGACGATCGTTTTGGATAGTCCGGCATGGGGACTATCGTTTTGGATAGTCCGACATGAAGACTATCGTTTTGGATAGTCCGGCATTGGGACTATTGTTTTATATAGTCCGGCATAGGGACTATCGTTTTGGATAGTCCGGCATGGGGACTATCGTTTTAGATAGTCCGGCATGGGGACTATCGTTTTGGATAGTCCAGCATTGGGACTATCGTTTTTGATAGTCCGGCATTGGGACTATCGTTTTATATAGTCCGGCATGGGGACTATCGTTTTGGATAGTCCGGCATGGGGGACTATCGTTTTGGATAGGCCGGCATGGGGACTATCGTTTTGGATAGTCCGGCATTGGGACTATCGTTTTGGATAGTCCGGCATAAGGACTATCCTTTTGGATAGTCCAGCATTGGGACTATCGTTTTGGATAGTCCGGCATGGGGACTACCGTTTTGGATAGTCCGGCACAAGGACTATCGTTTTAAATAGTCCTGCATGGGGCTATCGTTTTGGATAGTCAGGCATGGGGACTATCGTTTTGGATAGTCAGGCATGGGGACTATCGTTTTGGATAGTCCGGCATGGGGACTATCGTTTTGGATAGTCTGGCATGGGGACTATCGTTTTGGATAGTCCGACATGGGTACTATCATTTTGGATAGTCCGGCATTGGGACTATGGTTTTGGATTGTCCGGCATGGGGACTATCGTTTTGGATAGTCCGGCAAGGGGACTATCGTTTTGGATAGTCCGGCATGGGGAGTATCGATTTGGATAATCCGGCATGGGGACTATCGTTTTGGATAGCTTAGCATGGGGACTATCGTTTTGGATAGTCCGGCATGGGGACTATCGTTTTGGATAGTCCGGCATGGGACTATCGTTGTGGATAGTCCAGCATGGGGACTATTGTTTTGGATAGTCCGGCATGGGGACTATCGTTTTGGATAGTCCGGCATTTGGACTATCGTTTTGGGATTGTCCGGCATGGGGACTTTCGTTTTGGATAGGCCGGCATGGGGACTATAGTTTTGGATAGTCCGGCATGGGGACTATCGTTTTAGATAGTCCGGCAAGGGGACTATCGTTTTAGATAGTCCGGCATTGGGTCTATCGTTTTATATATTCCGGCATGGGGACTATCGTTTTGGATAGTCCGGCATGGGGACTATCGTTTTGGATAGTCCGGCATTGGGACTATCGTTTTTGATAGTCCGGCATGGGGACTATCGTTTTGGATAGTCTGACATGGGGACTATCGTTTTGGATAGTCTGGCAGAGGGACTATCGCTTTGGATAGTCCGGCATTGGGACTATCGTTTTGGATAGTCCGGCATTGGGACGATCGTTTTGGATAGTCCGGGATGGGGGACTATAGTTTTGGATAGTCCGACATGAAGACTATCGTTTTGGATAGTCCGGCATTGGGACTATTGTTTTATAAAGTCCGGCATGGGGACTATCGTTTTGGATAGTCCGGCATGGGGACTATCGTTTTGGATAGTCCGCATGGAGGACTATCGTTTTGGATAGTCCGGCATTGGGACTATCGTTTTGGATAGTCCGGCATAAGGACTATCGTTTTGGATAGTCCAGCATTGGGACTATCGTTTTGGATAGTCCGGCATGGGGGCTACCGTTTTGGATAGTCCGGCAAGGGGACTACCGTTTTGGATAGTCCGGCACAAGGACTATCGTTTTGGATAGTCCTGCATGGGAACTATATTTTTGGATAGTCCGGCATTGGGACTATCGTTTTGGATAGTCCGGCATTGGGACGATCGTTTTGGATAGTCCGGCATGGGGGACTATCGTTTTGGATAGTCCGACATGAAGACTATCGTTTTGGATAGTCCGGCATTGGGACTATCGTTTTATATAGTCCGGCATGGGGACTATCGTTTTGGATAGTCCGGCATGGGGACTATCGTTTTGGATAGGCCGGCATGGGGACTATCGTTTTGGATAGTCCGGCATTGGGACTATCGTTTTGGATAGTCCGGCATAAGGACTATCCTTTTGGATAGTCCAGCATTGGGACTATCGTTTTGGATAGTCCGGCATGGGGACTACCGTTTTGGATAGTCCGGCAAGGGGACTATCGTTTTGGATAGTCCGGCATGGGGAGTATCGATTTGGATAATCCGGCATGGGGACTATCGTTTTGGATAGCTTAGCATGGGGACTATCGTTTTGGATAGTCCGGCATGGGGACTATCGTTTTGGATAGTCCGGCATGGGACTATCGTTGTGGATAGTCCAGCATGGGGACTATTGTTTTGGATAGTCCGGCATGGGGGACTATCGTTTTGGATAGTCCGGCATTTGGACTATCGTTTTGGATTGTCCGGCATGGGGACTTTCGTTTTGGATAGGCCGGCATGGGGACTATAGTTTTGGATAGTCCGGCATGAGGACTATCGTTTTGGATAGTCCGGCATGGGGACTATCGTTTTAGATAGTCCGGCATTGGGTCTATCGTTTTATATAGTCCGGCATGGGGACTATCGTTTTGGATAGTCCGGCATGGGGACTATCGTTTTGGATAGTCCGGCAGAGGGACTATCGCTTTGGATAGTCCGGCATTGGGACTATCGTTTTGGATAGTCCGGCATTGGGACGATCGTTTTGGATAGTCCGGGATGGGGACTATAGTTTTGGATAGTCCGACATGAAGACTATCGTTTTGGATAGTCCGGCATTGGGACTATTGTTTTATAAAGTCCGGCATGGGGACTATCGTTTTGGATAGTCCGGCATGGGGACTATCGTTTTGGATTGTCCGGCATGGGGACTTTCGTTTTGGATAGGCCGGCATGGGGACTATAGTTTTTGGATAGTCCGGCATGGGGACTATCGTTTTGGATAGTCCGGCATTGGGACTATCGTTTTGGATAGTCCGGCATAAGGACTATCGTTTTGGATAGTCCAGCATTGGGACTATCGTTTTGGATAGTCCGGCATAGGGACTACCGTTTTAGATAGTCCGGCACAAGGACTATCGTTTTGGATAGTCCTGCATGGGGACTATCGTTTTGGATAGTCAGGCATAGGGACTATCGTTTTGGATAGTCAGGCACGGGGACTATCGTTTTGGATATTCCGGCATGGGAACTATATTTTTGGATAGTCCGGCATTGGGACTATCGTTTTGGATAGTCCGGCATTGGGACGATCGTTTTGGATAGTCCGGGATGGGGACTATCGTTTTGGATAGTCCGACATGAAGACTATCGTTTTGGATAGTCCGGATTGGGGACTATCGTTTTGGATAGTCCGGCATTGGGACTATCGTTTTGGATAGTCCGGCATGTTGACTATCGTTTTGGATAGTCCGGCATGGGGACTATCGTTTTGGATAGTCCGGCATGGAGACTATCGTTTTGGATAGTCCGGACATGGGGACTATCGTTTTAAGATAGTCCGGCATGGGGACTATCGTTTTCGATAGTTCGGCATGGGCACTATCGTTTTGGATAGTCGGGTATGGGGACTATCGTTTTGGATAGTCCGGCATGGGGACTATCGTTTTGGATAGTCCGGCATTGGGACTATCGTTTTGGATAGTCCGACATGGGGACTATCGTTTTAGATAGTCCGGCATGGGGACTATCGTTTTCGATAGTTCGGCATGGGCACTATCGTTTTGGATAGTCGGGTATGGGGACTATCGTTTTGGATAGTCCGGCATTGGGACTATCGTTTTGGATAGTCCGGCATTGGGACTATCATTTTATATAGTCCGGCATGGGGACTATCGTTTTGGATAGTCCGGCATTGGGACTATCGATTTTGATAGTTCGGCATGGGGACTATCGTTTTGGATAGTCTGACATGGGGTTTATCCTTTTGGATAGTCCTTCAGGGGAACTATCGTTTTGGATAGTCCGGCATTAGGACTATCGTTTTGGATAGTCCGGCATTCGGACGATCGTTTTGGATAGTCCGGCATGGGGACTATCGTTTCTGATAGTCAGGCATGGGGACTATCGTTTTTGGATAGTCCGGCATGGGGACTATCGTTTTGGATAGTCCCGGCATGGGGACTATCGTTTTGGATAGTCCGGCATGGGGACTATCGTTTTGGATAGTCCGGCATGGGGACTATCGTTTTGGATAGTCCGGCATTGGGACTATCGTTTTGGATAGTCCGGCATGGGGACTATCGTTTTGGATAGTCCCGCATGGGGACTATCGTTTTGGATAGTCCGGAATGGGGACTATCGTTTTGGATAGTCCGACATGGGGACTATCGTTTTGGATAGTCCGACATGGGGACTAACGTTTTAGATTGTCCACCCATGGGGACTATCGTTTTGGATAGTCTGGCGGGAGAAATATCGTTTTGGATAGTCCGGCATCGGGACTATCGTTTTGGATAGTCCGACATTAGGACTATCGTTTTGAATAGTCCGGCATTGGGACTATCGTTTTGGATAGTCCGGCATGTTGACTATCGTTTTGGATAGTCCGGCATGGGGACTGTCGTTTTGGAGAGTCCGGCATGGGGACTATCGTTTTGGATAGTCCGACATGGGGACTATCGTTTTAGATAGTCCGGCACATGGACTATCGTTTTGGATAGTCCGGCATGGGCACTATCGTTTTGGATAGTCGGGTATGGGGGACTATCGTTTTGGATAGTCCGGCATGGGGACTATCGTTTTGGATAGTCCGGCATTGGGACTATCGTTTTGGATTGTCCGGCATGGCGACTTTCGTTTTGGATAGTCCGGCATGGGGACTATCGTTTTGGATAGTCCGGCATGGGGACTACCGTTTTGGATAGTCCGGCATGGGGACTATCGTTTTGGATAGTCCGGCATTGGGACGATCGTTTTGGATAGTCCGGCATGGGGACTATCGTTTTTGGATAGTCCGACATGAAGACTATCGTTTTGGATAGTCCGGCATTGGGACTATTGTTTTATATAGTCCGGCATAGGGACTATCGTTTTGGATAGTCCGGCATGGGGACTATCGTTTTAGATAGTCCGGCATGGGGACTATCGTTTTGGATAGTCCAGCATTGGGACTATCGTTTTTGATAGTCCGGCATTGGGACTATCGTTTTATATAGTCCGGCATGGGGACTATCGTTTTGGATAGTCCGGCATGGGGACTATCGTTTTGGATAGGCCGGCATGGGGACTATCGTTTTGGATAGTCCGGCATTGGGACTATCGTTTTGGATAGTCCGGCATAAGGACTATCCTTTTGGATAGTCCAGCATTGGGACTATCGTTTTGGATAGTCCGGCATGGGGACTACCGTTTTGGATAGTCCGGCACAAGGACTATCGTTTTAAATAGTCCTGCATGGGGCTATCGTTTTGGATAGTCAGGCATGGGGACTATCGTTTTGGATAGTCAGGCATGGGGACTATCGTTTTGGATAGTCTGGCATGGGGACTATCGTTTTGGATAGTCCGACATGGGTACTATCATTTTGGATAGTCCGGCATTGGGACTATAGTTTTGGATTGTCCGGCATGGGGACTATCGTTTTGGATAGTCCGGCAAGGGGACTATCGTTTTGGATAGTCCGGCATGGGGAGTATCGATTTGGATAATCCGGCATGGGGACGATCGTTTTGGATAGCTTAGCATGGGGACTATCGTTTTGGATAGTCCGGCATGGGGACTATCGTTTTGGATAGTCCGGCATGGGACTATCGTTGTGGATAGTCCAGCATGGGGACTATTGTTTTGGATAGTCCGGCATGGGGACTATCGTTTTGGATAGTCCGGCATTTGGACTATCGTTTTGGATTGTCCGGCATGGGGACTTTCGTTTTGGATAGGCCGGCATGGGGACTATAGTTTTGGATAGTCCGGCATGGGGACTATCGTTTTGGATAGTCCGGCAAGGGGACTATCGTTTTAGATAGTCCGGCATTGGGTCTATCGTTTTATATATTCCGGCATGGGGACTATCGTTTTGGATAGTCCGGCATGGGGACTATCGTTTTGGATAGTCCGGCATTGGAACTATCGTTTTTGATAGTCCGGCATGGGGACTATCGTTTTGGATAGTCTGACATGGGGACTATCGTTTTGGATAGTCTGGCAGAGGGACTATCGCTTTGGATAGTCCGGCATTGGGACTATCGTTTTGGATAGTCCGGCATTGGGACGATCGTTTTGGATAGTCCGGGATGGGGACTATAGTTTTGGATAGTCCGACATGAAGACTATCGTTTTGGATAGTCCGGCATTGGGACTATTGTTTTATAAAGTCCGGCATCTGGACTATCGTTTTGGATAGTCCGGCATGGGGACTATCGTTTTGGATAGTCCGCATGGAGACTATCGTTTTGGATAGTCCGGCATTGGGACTATCGTTTTGGATAGTCCGGCATAAGGACTATCGTTTTGGATAGTCCAGCATTGGGACTATCGTTTTGGATAGTCCGGCATGGGGACTACCGTTTTGGATAGTCCGGCAAGGGGACTACCGTTTTGGATAGTCCGGCACAAGGACTATCGTTTTGGATAGTCCGACATGGGTACTATCATTTTGGATAGTCCGGCATTGGGACTATGGTTTTGGATTGTCCGGCATGGGGACTATCGTTTTGGATAGTCCGGCAAGGGGACTATCGTTTTGGATAGTCCGGCATGGGGAGTATCGATTTGGATAATCCGGCATGGGGACTATCGTTTTGGATAGCTTAGCATGGGGACTATCGTTTTGGATAGTCCGGCATGGGGACTATCGTTTTGGATAGTCCGGCATGGGACTATCGTTGTGGATAGTCCAGCATGGGGACTATTGTTTTGGATAGTCCGGCATGGGGACTATCGTTTTGGATAGTCCGGCATTTGGACTATCGTTTTGGATTGTCCGGCATGGGGACTTTCGTTTTGGATAGGCCGCATGGGGACTATAGTTTTGGATAGTCCGGCATGGGGACTATCGTTTTGGATAGTCCGGCAAGGGGACTATCGTTTTAGATAGTCCGGCATTGGGTCTATCGTTTTATATATTCCGGCATGGGGACTATCGTTTTGGATAGTCCGGCATGGGGACTATCGTTTTGGATAGTCCGGCATTGGGACTATCGTTTTTGATAGTCCGGCATGGGGACTAT